>ML781624.1:379781-396601 GCA_009831015.1 Picea engelmannii | reverse complement strand
ATTAGTTACTTGGATAGGGAATAATCCCAAGATATCTGGAAAGCCAGTATTTTGCCAACCATTCGAACTCCAACTCATCCTTCTAGAAGATTCCTTCTAGAAGGATCGAGAATTTATTCATTTTCCTCTTTAAAAACAAGTTCACACCCTGGCTTTGGACACAGTGCGAGAAGTTCGCAATCCAAACGAAAGCAACCTGCGAAAATGAAGTTTCTCACAGGAGAGTATATATGCAGCCTGCGAACTTTTCCCAAAATATGATTTTGAGGAAATGACAAATGTAACCTTCCTCTGGAAATTGTTCTTAATAAAGAGTTTGATCTTCCATTACCATGACATGATCATAATATCATCTCGATAACCAAAAATGTGGATAACACCAACCTTAAGGAAGATCCAACTCCCCAGTTCTACATCTACAACTGGAAGGAGGCTCCAACATCCTAGTTCTCAGGCTCTGATCTAAAGGAAACGCCAACTCTGTGATTCTCCGACACTAACTGGAAGGATGTTACAACCCCCTTTCCTTTCCCTGTCCAAACACCCAGGAATATAAATCTAGACAACCTGTCACTACCACTGAATCAATCAACCTGTTACTGATATGTCATTGTCACTGTTACAACCTGTCATTGATGCTATACTTCATCAATTTCTACCACTCAAACCCTTGTGCCTCAAACCCTCATAACAAGATCCACAAAAATGTTTTCCAAATCAAATACTCATGAACTACTAAGACATTTATGTGCTGGACTAATATAGAAAATAATCCCTAACACACACAGTAAATCATACCTCTCAATTGTATCTGAATTGATGGATTTGATCTTTTCGAATTCAATTTTTCCCAACAAATCCCCACCCTGTGCTATGTAAAATCGTGGATGTTCATGCTCTGTCCCATTCTAGATCGTATATTTTTATGCCTGACTTCCTCTTAAACTCACATATTTATTTTATTCTCTGTGTGTCCACATTTTCCTTCATTGAACCCTGCATATGTCTGCACTTCTCTGAGTCTGAAAATCATGGAATTCTGTGCTCTCCCTCACTGCAACTCAGAGATAACCTCAAGAAAATCCTAGAATAGTAAGCTCATATTCATCGCTTCGAATCCTGCAACTTGTTTCTTCATTGAAATTCACCGCCTCAGAATCACTACTTCATATATGTCAATAGTACCTTCCCATAACACTTTACAACATAGATATTCAATGTGCTCAATAGGTGTTAATGAGAGTTTCTTGAAGCCTTATTTATACTTTCCAAGTGAATTCCTTTAGGGGATAACTTGTAATTGTTTTACCCTTTTTCCTTATTTTAGGGCTAACCCACACTCTCTTGTTTCAACCACTTTACCCTTAATTAAATTCTTGTTGCAACTACTTTATCCTTAATGAATGACTTGCAACTTCATATTGACCTTCTAGGGGCTTCTAGATCATTCTTTGGGGTCCTCCAACTTCACAGGGCCAAAACTCCTCAACCGTTAGGAACCACATGGCATACCACATATAATTGGAAACATCATAACATGTATTTTCCATACATGAATGAGTTACCTGCATTTACATTACCCTTCATGTCCTTTTTCCTTGATCAACTACGACTCCATAACTATACCTTTGGGGATTCCTAACTTCTTCAAGGGTTGACATAAATGAAAACCAACAACCAATATTTCAACAATATGCCCCTTTGGCATCGATGGAAACATTCTGATGAAACAAATCAACACTAATGGCATGGAAATTCATATGCACATGTTTATTCTCCCCTTGTGACCATTGTTCCATCTATATTTATACCTCTAATATTTATCTCCATTTCCCTGCATATGCTCTCCCCCCCCCCCCTTGAAATTAATGGACAAAAAGGTAACTTTCCTTTGGGTTGCTCCCCATGTATGAACTCCCCTTGGGGATGCTCCCCCTATATGAACTCTTCTTGGGGTTGCTCCCCTTGTCTGCACTCTCCTTGGTGTTTCTCCCCTTCTCTATAAGATTCATATCATTCTGATTACTTTTTGTCTTCATGGTGCTTCCTCATGTAAATCATTGACATATATGAAAAACATTCAAAATTTCTTGACTCCAAGTCTTCATGATTTTTCATATTTACTTCTTCTCTCCTCTTGTCCTATTGTGCTTGATGTTGTGAATTTCACTATGGGGAAGAAAATACTCCAAGTCTCTGTCGAAGATACTCAAAAGTCTCCCTCAAAAGTGGTTTGGTGAAGATAACTGCAATCTACTCTTTTGTCCCAACATGCTCTAATTTGATGTTCTTCTCTGTATCCCATTCCCATAAAAAATGAAACTTAATGTAAATATGTTTTGTCTTGGAATGCATCACTAGATTCTTTGAGATAATGATAACACTAGTGCTATCAAAAAACATCGAAATGGGCTCATCATAGTTCACCTGTATATCCTGCACAGTTTGTTTCATCCATAGGACCCGAGTACACCACATTGTTGTTGTAATATATGTACTTTTAATGTTGTAGACAATGATACCAATGACTACTTCTTTCTTAACCAAGATACCATACACTCACCCAAATATTCTTCTGTCACCAATGCTTCTATCCCAATCTGCATATGTATAAGAAACTAGAGATAGTTCATTTCCTTTTGGATACCATAACCCATAGTCTTTGGTTGCTTTGAAATATCTGAATATTCTCTTTACTACCATAACATGTGTTTCCTTTGGTATTTCTTGAAATATTTATACCTCTCCAATTGCTTGCATCACATCCATTCTTGATGGGATCACATAGAGTAAGATTCATGTTAGTTTTATAAGTCACCCTCAGACTGCAAACGAGGTGAGCCTAGAGACATTTGAATATGGGTGTGTAAATTTGTTTATGAGAATGGGTTAAAATGACAAGAAGGAGAGAAGGGTCATAAAATGTCTATAGAATTTTTTATTGGGCATGGATTCAACATATCCTAAATATTGAAGGCACTCAAGATACTTATTAGACAAAGTTGTAAAGTTGTGTAGATAGAAGAATGGAGAAGAAGATATAAAGAAGAAAATTCATCAAACGAAATATCCTTTAAGTCAAATGAACTAATCAAGATACTTGAATAATACAATGATAAAATAGGCATGCTACAATAGAATATTTGCTGCTCATAGATCTACCTATCAATGGCAAGTTTTGATTCTCAAAATTTGCATGTCATCCTAGTAGAAGAAAAGAAAAACAAAATAGAAAGACATGTTGATAAAACAACCTTCATATATCTTCAATGGAGGAAATATATTAAAATAACATGCCTCATAGGCTTACAATGTATCCAGATGACTTCCCTCTCTTCCTCCTAGGTCTCCCCCCTTCCCTCTATTACAAAGCCCATACAATATATATATAGATCAATAAAATTCCCCCTAACACTTGGGCACTAACACCTAACAATAGAATTTTGTTTGACTAACTCTACAAATAGAATTAAGAGAGTAGGTAATTGAATCCTTCAAATTCGAAAGTGCTAGATGTTACTTTGTTGTTTTTTCCTTGTTGACCTTAAAATATGGAGATGACTACCACATAATCTAGAGATGCTTGATTAAATCCCTATAAACCCAGAGCTAAATTGATTTCCAAATAAATAACAAACTAGATATCCAATATATATAACCCCCAATATCGAGGTCTATTGTAAATATGGATTAGATCCTTAAAATCTAGAATTAGATTCGATCTGGAGATAACTCAATTAATTGTTGATCTTGTGCCTGCAAATCTGGAAATAATGCTTCTTAACTGCCATATGTTTTATTTACCTTTAAAATTTGGATATGGTTGCCTCAAATTTCTGATACCCTGTTTCCTTCATTTCTTTAGATGTTGACAAGTCCACTCTAGATCTTGAAGATAAATGCCAGATGAATATTTCCCAGAGTGACTAGCTAATTTCCCAAGTATCATGCAGCTGTCAGAAACTCTAGAATCGACATGCTTTTCCAATTGTTGGTTTATCAAATACCCTATCTCTAGGTATCCATAGTAGATATCTTCCATGATCCTTCTCGAATTATAGTTACAAGCATAGTGTAGGTGCCAATAACAATAAGTTGGGCCACCCATAGTTGTCTTTATATTCAATTTGTTTTCTCGATGTGCTTAATGTTTCTCAAGTATTGATTTTGACATCTACATCTTCGAGCACTTCTCTTTGATGACACATGGGAATATTTTTCTCTACTGGTGAGCACATTTATCAATCGTTTCACACCTGGGAGTTTAAATTACATATGAACATATGTTATTTATTATGGTTACTTCCCTTGGCACATTTGAAATATGTCGACCAAGTTTGCAATGAGAAATACTAATAGTTTTTTCTATTGCATTTTCATTCCCTATTTATGGTTTCCACCACCAAAATTAGGGAATGAAAAATACACAGGATGGAGCCACATCAATTTTTGGTTATCAACCAACACATAGTAGACTATATTTGATTCATGGCCTTTGTCCTCAACTTTGAATTTCTAAATTCGTTTCCTTAGCCTTCTGTGATGCCAAGCTGATATAAGTATTCTGCAAACAAGAATCCACTAACAGAGAGATAGAATGCATGGCGGTTGGATGATGAGAAAGTACTTTGAACATTTTCCAAGAACTATCGGTTGTTTGAACACCATGATTCTAGACACCTATTTTCACATTCAACAAATGTTGCTCAACATTCAAAAATACCACTTCAACACATGAAGGTCTTGAGAGATCAAATTTCTCCATTTTTTTTTAATATGATATATACGATTTATCTACATGCATAATGAATGTAACATCATAAATCTTTATATATCACAAAGGTTCCAATCTCATCTGACACATAGAGCAATGTAAATTCCTTCCCGTGGGGTCTTCCTCCATGTAGCTTGTGTTTGATGCTTAGGCTTTATCTTAACTTGAATGTTGTGGCTAATATTGATATGTGTATGTTGATGCAGATCTCTGCTGCATTGATGCAGGTCTTGGCCTTTGACTTCAAGAGATTGGCCCTTGGGCCAATATATTTTGCCAAAATGAACATAAAGACTGTAATACAAAATATCGAAAGCATAAAACTAATTAGAAAAGCCAGAATTGGCTTAATAAGATCAATTTGTTATTCACTAAACATTGCATTTGAAACACAAGAACTTTAGTTGATGTTGATTTAATGCTATTCTTTAATCAACGTTCTTTAGAAACAAAAAATTTCATAAGCGCATTTTAGTTGATAACAACTGGCTCCTTTAGGGGATGGCATGCTCCATGTGAGCTGCCAAGAACATGCACACTTGTGCCTATCCATTCAACTTGAAAAACCTGCAACCTGCTTTGCAAACATCCACAATTTTGTATTGTGTCTATTCCATTAATCTATGGATCCATTTAATATAATTCCCAATCTGATCCAAACTTCTGCAACTTATTCGAACAACAACCGAATGAAAATAAACTTAAAGAATCTACATGCTCATATGACGAGCTTATTCTTCTATCTATTCCTACTTTTAACTAGTAAAAACTGTCTAAATCATGTTAAATCATGCTTCCAATGAAGCCATGATAACATCCAACTGACTGTAAAAGGTTCTTGTATGAAAATAAGAATCAGAGAAAACTTCACTATGTGTAGCAAAGTTTTAACTTGTAGCACATACTTACAATCATAATCTTCTTTAATTCCAAAAATTGCAAAACTGAAAACTTCTGAAAAAGGCATCTCCATGTAGATGGCCACTAGATCATAGAAAAATGAAGTAGATTGATGACCATCACATATTACCTCTGCTTGATGCTCAATGTTTACTTCAACTTCTGATGTATGCATGTCATGTACAGGTTTTGAATGTTCATGACTAATAGACATAATTTTTTCATAAATCTACTAATCAATTTCTGTCACCATGAATATATCAGGCTGTTGATATCCTTCCTCAATGATTTTATGTTTATAAGGATCATCAACAAAAATATGTTGAGGAAACACTTGTTCCTTATACTCATCATAAACAACATATTTTTCTTTCAAATCGAAGACAACAGGTGCATCAGGGACAAGATCAAATGCATCTACAACTATGCAGTCATATTTCCTATCATCAATGGTATCTTGAAGATCTTCTTCACTATCATGATTTTAATCCTTGCAAACAGAGGAAAACTCTACTTTCTATTGAATATGATTCTCAAATACATCACAACAATTTTCAAAAAGACTTTCAGTTGAAAATTTTTCTTTATAAAATATATTGAAAGAATCATGAAAACTTGCCAATGAGTTAATACTTGAAGCTGGAATAGATCTGCATCATTCAAGGGTTTCTCCTTTCAATGAGTATCTAAAAAGCGTGATCTGGACATCCTCGTGCACAATCTGATGTTCATAAAAAAACTCATGAAAATCCAGCAGATGCTTAGCCGAAACCTCCCAATATTCTCCTTTAAATGTAGGAAGGGTACCTTCCCATTCATCTTTGCTAAGCATTGGGTTTGGAAAACCAACTACATCTGAAGAGTCATAAAAGGCAAACCTTTGAGCCAAAATGGCTTCCATACTTGGATCCCCAGTGGAGTCACCTTTTAATCTTTAGGCAGTGGAGTCTCCATGGTGAAATATCTGCAGTCAAGCACATGTCCTCTTCTTATTCACCATCAAGAAGTGGATATGATCATTTTCGTTCTCCCAGGGAATATTTCTTCACTGCTTCATCCCCAACATCGATGCCAAAAAAGTTAGTACTAGAAGTCACCCTCAGACTGCAAACGAGGTGAGCCTAGAGACATTTGAATATGGGTGTGAATTTTTTTATGAGAATGGGTTAAAATGATGAGAAGGAGAGAAATGTCATAAAAGGTCCATAGAATGTTCTATTCGGCATGGAGTTAACATATCCTAAATATTGAAGGAACTCAAGATGTTTATCAAACAAAGTTGTAAAGTTATGTAGATAGAAGAATGGAGAAGAAGACATAAACAAGAAAATTCATCAAACGATATATCCTTTGAGTCAAATGAACTAATCAAGATACTTGAATAATACAATGATAAAATAGGCATGCTACAATAGAATCTCTGCTACTCATAGATCTACCTATCAATGGCAAGTTTTGATTCTCAAAATTTACATGTTATTCTAGTAGAAGAAAAGAAAAACAAAATAGAAAGACATGTTGATAAAACAACCTTCATATATCTTCAATGGCATAAATATATTAAAATAACATGCCTCATAGGCTTACAATGTATCCAGATGGCTGTCCTCTCTTCCTCCAAGGTCTCCCCCCATCCCTCTATTACAAAACCCATACAATACATATATAGATCAATAAAATTCCCCCTAACACTCGGGCTCTAACACCTAACAATGAAATTTCGTTTGACTAACTCTGCAAATAGGATTAAGAGAGTAGGTAATCGAATCCTTCAAATCTAGAAGTTATAGATGTTACTTTGTTGTTTTTTTCTGGTTGACCTTAAAATCTGGAGATGACTGCCACATAATCTGAAGATGCTTGATTAAATCCCTATAAACGCGGAGCCAAATTTGATTTCCAATTAAAGAACAAAATAGATATCCAATGTATATAACCCCCAATCTCTAGGTCTAGTGTAAATGGGGATTAAATCCTTAGAATCTAGAATTGGATTCAATCTGGAGATAACTCAATTAACTTTTGATCTTGTGCCTACAAATCTGGAACTAATGCTTCTTAACTGCCAGATGGTTTTTTTACCTTTAAAATTTGGATATGGTTGCCTCAAATTTCTGATACCCTGTTGCCTTTATTTCTTTGGATGATAACAAGACCACTCTAGATCTTAAAGATAACTGCCAGATGAATATTTCTCAGAGCGACTGGCTAATTTCCCAAGTATCCTGCAACTACCAGAAACTCTGGAATTGACATGCTTTGCCAGTTGTTGGTTTATCAAATACCCTGTCTCTAGGTATCCATAGTAGATATCTTCCATGATCCTTCTTGAATTACAGTTACAATAATATCGTAAGTGACAATAACAATAAGTTGGGCCACCCATAGTTGTCTTTATATTCAATTTGTGCTCTCGATGTGCTTAATGTTTCTCAAGTATTCACTTTGACATCTCCATCTTCGAGCACTTTTCTTTGATGACACATGGGAAGTTTTTTCTCTACTAGCGAGCACATTTATCAATCATTTCACACCTGGGCATTTAAATTACATATGGACATATGTTATTTCTTATGGTTACTTCCCTTGGCACAATTGAAATCTGTCAACCAAGTTTGCAATGAGCAATACTAATAGTTTTTGTTATTTCATTTTCATTCCCTATTTATGGTTTCCACCACCAAAATTAGGGCATGAAAAATACATGGGTTGGAGCCACATCGATCTTTGGTTATCGACCAATGCATAGTAGACTATATTCAACTCATGGCCATTGTCCTCATCTTTGAATTGCTAAATTTGTTTCCTTATCCTTCTATGATGCCAAGTTGATATAAGCAATCTGCAAAAAAGAATCCACTGACAGAGAGCTAGAATGCATGGCAGTTGGAGGATGAGAAAGTACTTTGAACATTTTCCAAGAACTACCGGCTATTTGAACACCATGATTCTTGACACTTGTTTTCATATTCAACAAATGTTGCCCAACATTCACAAATGCCAATTCAACACACAAAGGTCTTGAGAGATCATATTTATCCATTTTTGTTTCTTCATATGATCTATAAGATTGATCTACATGCATAAAGAATGTAACATCATAAATATTTATATATCATAGAGGTTCCAATCTCATCTGACACATAGCGAAATGTAAATCCCTTTTCGTGGGGTCTTCCTCCATGTAGCTTGTGTTTTATGCTTAGGATTTGTCTTAACTTGAATGTTGTGGCTAATACTGATATGTGTATGTTGATGCAGATCTCAGGTGCATCGATGAAAGTCTCGGGCTTCGTCTTCTCAAGTCTCAGGCTTTGACTTCGAGAGATTGTCCCTTGGGCCAATATATTTTGTCAAAACGAACAGAAAGACTATAAGCCAAAATCTCAAAAGCATAAAACTGATCAGAAAAGCCAGAATTGGCTTAATAAGATCAATTTGTTATTCGCTAAACATTGCATTTAAACCACAAGCACTTTAGTTGATGTCGATTTAACGCTGGTCTTTAATCAACGTTCTTCGAAAATACAAATTTTCATAAGCGCATTTTAGGTGATAACACTTCCAATCATCGATCTGTAGAGTCTCTAATTTGCATATTTGGATTCATATTCTTTTCTCAAATTGTATCTGGTGTGCATAGGAGTACTTACGAGCTTACAATATTCCATTCCAAACCTTTTTAACATTTATTTTATATACTTGCTATGTGAAATAAATATGCCCATACATGCTGATATATATGAAGTCACAAAAAGAAAGGAAACTCACTAAATAATGACATTTCAAACTCATTATGCATGTGTTTAGAAAAATTATGACTCATCCTGTCATCATTACTTTCAAAAACAATGTCATCAACATGAACTTCAATTATTAATATGTTGTCTTGTTCTACCTTTATGTAGATATTATTGTCTGCATTACCTTTCCTAAACCATTGTTGATGTAAATACATGTCCAACCTTGAGTACCATGCTCTAGGGGCTTGCTTGAGACCATACAAATCTTTCTTCAACCTACAAACATAATATTCTCTTTCTGATAGTTGAAATCCTTCTGGTTGCTCAATGTAAAATTATTATTCTAACTCTCCATTTAGGAAGGATGATTTCACATCCATCTGACATGCCTTGATCTTCTTCGAGCATGCATAAGCCAAGATTAATTTGATTTCTTCCATTTTGGAAACTAGGGAAAAAGTTTCTTTGAAGTCTATTCCCTCAACCTAGGCATATCCTTTGCATACTAACCTTGCTTTATTTCTGGTTTCCTGTCTATTCTCATCTAGCTTGTTCTGAAATACCCATTTTGTGCCAATCACGTTCTTTTATTTTGGTATAGGAACCAATTCCCATGTTTCATTATTCTCTATCTGATCTAGTTCTTCTTCACTAGCCTTGATACAATGTTCATCACTACTTACTTCTTCAAAAATTCTTGGTTCAATTGTGGATAACAATTCTGGATGTATTTGTTCTAGTGAATGTATTTGTAATATCCCAAGGTCGAGCCCCAGTTGTAATTATGAATGTAATGATGTTATAGGCTGGTGAACCAAGTAATTATAAGATGGTAGGCTTATGCATTTATTAGGATAGAGATATTAGATGCTAACGCCAGTGGGCCTCATTTTGTATATGTAATTATGCAGTTTATTAATAAAAAATGTATATACATCATTGTGTGTAGAACGACCACAAAGAAAGAGTTACGGGGGACTAACCTCCACTAGGTTGGGCAAGGGAGGAGGTTAAGATATTGAGGAAAAAGGTCTAAGCTAAGAACCTAATAGAATAATATATTATTATTCTAAAAGTTGTAAAGAGGATATGAGTTTATCCTATGTTCCTTTAGGGAGAGGAACGAGTTCCAAGTGGGGGGAAATGTGCTCTTGGAGAGCCAAGTGTCATCCAAAACGCATGAAGATTTATGGGGGGATGATTCTCACCATTCTAACCATTCTCATGATTCTCACCATTCTCACTGTTCAAATGTTCTTGCCATTCTCACCATTCTCTGGGGATTCTCACGATTGGAACCAGGTTGGCCATCCGTTACTCCGATCGACCAGTGCACACAACAAGAAAACAACAACCTTGGAATGCCATTATGGAATTCCTGAAACACCCCAAACCTATGTAATAAGATGAATCGATACCCTCACTGCAACTGTACCTTGGGGGTTTCCTGTGTTTTGTCCTGTCAGTACCATTCCCCATGCCCTAGTTTCTGTTGCTGCCATCACCATGCCGTGTGCTGAGGAACGGGAGTGAAGAAGTGGGTTGGCAGGCCCATGGATAGAAGAAGCAGGTTGTTAGGCCTGTCAGCAACTCTCTCCAAGTGAGAGAGTGTGTTGAGGAAGTGAGTTCTCCTGGAGGGAGTCCAGTAGAAGCTATAGAGATCTAAGAATTCCTGATCCGACCTGTTGTTGAAGCCCTGGAAAGGGTGGTGTAGAAACCGATGGACTGTGTGAAAATGAAGGTATACACTCCTAGGGTGGGATAGACATGTGGTAAATGTGAGTCTGTGAGTTGTGGGAGTAAGTGTCTCCTTGGAGGAAATCCTTCCTATTGTAACTGTGCAACTTCATGTTGTCCCTACCTAGCCTAGGAATCCCTTGCCCAGTGGAGCTTAGTCCCAGCTCGGGGGTGACCCACTGCTAAGAGTGATGAGAAGCATGATCTAAGTCTAGGAGGTCCGTGGAAGGTCTGCACGCAGTTGGTGTACTTCAATTAAAAGATAAGTACAAATCCTATGTTCATTTACATGTGTATTTGTATGTGCTATAATGATGAGTATTGCCTGTATATGTTGTTATATTTATGGGTTTTTCCTATGAATATTGTATGTGTTCTTTTACTGTTATTTATGCATTATGTTGTGTAATAGCAGGATGTAAATCATCTGTAAATTTGTAGGTGTTATTGTCACTTCCGCAATAATCTATGTTTGAACAGAATTTTTATGTTTGGTTGGAAAATTGCACTATATATATATATATATATATATATATATATATATATATATATATATGTATATTCGAGCATGAACATTATCTGAAGTAGCATGGTCTGACCTAGGTGGTCGAGGATGTTACAAATTGGATTCAAAGCAGAAATATGTTTACTCAATGACGTTGCTCGACATGTTGGGTGGCTGGGGACGTCACAAATTGGTATCATAGCAAAAATATGTTTACTCCGTGGAATGGCCCGACCTGTTGGGTGGTTGGGGATGTTACAATTTAGTATCAGAGCCATGGTTTCGACATTGAGCCTAGATAGGCCATGTTAGTGGTTAATGAAAAAATATTTTAGAGCGAATTGTTTTCGAAAGGGACAAAATTCGGAGTTCAGAGTGTCCCCGAGTGTCAGGAAGGCACCATGTGAACACTTAGACTCTGTTTATAAGCTCAAGAAGTATAGTGCTTCAAGATAACCTGTAGAGGAAAGAAGCCACAAAAATCATTGTGTTGGGCTGCGAGGTTTGAATTTGGGTCGTAGGATTTATTAGGGAGAAGGAAGACCCTTCACAGTCATCAGATCTAGAAAAGGTGAATGAAAGTTAAACCTTAAGTACTTCGGACTTTGCAACTTCGACAACGTTTATGTGTGATAGAGCAGAAGGGGCCGAAGCCTGAAGTTCCAAAGTCCCAGAGTGGATCTACACTGTAGATCCGGGGAGAAGTGATTGACAGTTGGATCGGCTGAGGATAGATCAAAGCCGTTAGATGAAGCCAAGAATAGAAGGTAAGGCACAACGATGAAAAAAAAAATAGATCTTAGTCATTAGATCTATGCACAGGTGATTATGAGTTGTAGATATCACAACAGTTCAGGAGTTTGACATTTAGGAGAAACAAAGTGTGCTAAGGAGCGAAGTCCCGAAGTCCCGAAGTCCAGAGTTAATCTGGACTGTTCATCTAAAGAGACATGTGTCAACAGATTGGCTAGTTTGGGAATTCGATGTTTGGGAGTAATAAGGTGTGATAGAGTGGGAAATATCGAAGTCCCCAAGTCCAGAGTTAATCTGGACCGTTCATAAAAGGGGACACATGTCGACAAATCAGCTTGTTCGAGAGTTTGGTGTTCAAGAGAAACAAAGTGTGCTAAGGCACAAACTCTCAAAGTCCCAAAGTCCAGAGTTAATATGAACTGTTCATCAAAGGGGGCACATGTTGAAAGATCAACTTGTTTGGGAGTTGGACGTTTAGGAGATTTTATGAATGCAAGTGTAAAATCTTCCAAAGCCCAAAGTCTTGAAGTGACGTGGCCTACTGACATCACCAGGGATGATGTGGACACATGGGATGTGTGCCATGTGTCAGTGAGTTAAGAACTTGTGGAAGATAGAAATTCTAGTTAGAACGTGACACATGTCACTTGTCTGGTTGGGACACATGTCCACCTCTAGTATTCTTCCATGTGGCACTCCTCTCGAGCATGGGTAGTGAGGCCTTAATGATACATAAAGTAGTTAAAACCACGATGAATAATTTAACTAGACTGGGCTCATGATAACTTGACCCTAGTAGATGCATGGTGCCAGTTCGTGAAGTCCAAAGAATTGGTAATCTAGAGGAAAGTTGTTACAATTAGGATTGAGTAGAGAACTCTCGAAGGCTAGAGTTAATATCAATCATTGGTGATAGGGGAGACGTGGAATCATATCCCAAGGTTTGAGGACTTGACAATCTGGAAGAAATGGTTCATGATTGAGTGGGAGGAATAAATCCTTCGATGTCCTGGGGCCCATAAGCTCTGAAGTCCGAGGGCCCTAAAGCCCTGGAGCCCTGAATCCACGAAACCCAGAGGGCCGGAGCTAATCTTGACCGTTGATTGAGAAATGACACTTGGAAACATATGAACTAGTCCAGAGACTTGGCACTTTGGAAGGATTGAGAGTATGGATAGTCTGGAACTCCCAAATCCTGGAGTTCCATAGTAAATATTAGTCGTAAGATGTTGGGGATCCTTAGGTTGTTGATCCACCCCACTTCACAAGTTCGCCAATTTGGCACTCCGGGATATTTCTTTGGATGTTTAGAAAGGGGAATCTCTAAAGCTCCAGAGCCCTAAAGTTTCAAGACTTCGGATAACCACCCAACTATTATCACTTGGTCACAGTCATGGTCACATGCAAGTTAAGGGATTAAGAAAAAGGGGCTACCGCCTGAAAATGAATTGTAGAACAAAGCAGGGCTTAGAGATAGAGCCGTGGGGATTCTTCATCGAATAAGAACCACAAAAAATGGAGTCTGATATTCTTTTGTTGAATCAAATTGTTTAAGTTATTCTGGAGAATTATTAAGTCTAATAGCCTGAAAAAAATTCGGTTGACTACACATTTTGTAGAGTTAGCAATTGTCAGAATCAAACAGGACTGTTACATAGTGCAGAGAAATGGAGGAGCCACATGATGCTTACAGTTCGGAGGATGAATTTAGAGGAATGGATGTCCATTTGGGAGTTGAAGGAACAAACTCTAATGGGCATGAAGAAGAAATAGATAAATATGTGAGCATGATGAAAATTATTAAAATTTTTCAAAAAGATGTCCAAATTCACCAGGCAGATAACGAAAGGCTTAAGAGATTCAAGGAGAAACAAGAAGAATTTAATATGAAGTTAATGCGGATCCTGGAAAGAATTGGAAATAAATTGGATAAGGAAATTCAATCCAACAAATCAGGGAGCCACAGGTTCCCTGATGAGGAAACAAGATCAAGAAGTGGTAAGAGAAGTCACTAGCACTCCCAAAGGCATTCCAAAAGGATGCCACATCCCCTATCAGGAAACATAGGAGGTTTGGGGTGGATGAGTTGCATTTGGAAATGAATAATATCAAACCTCCTACTTTTGATGGAGAGCACCAGAAGGATGAAGATGTTGATACATGGCTTCTAGGCATGAGGAAGTACTTCCAATTGAAAAATATTTTTCTCATGCAGAGGGAAGAATTGAAATCTATCAACTTTAAGGAAAGGCATCATCCATATGGTGGGATCAACTGGTGCAAGTACAATGCCTTAGAGATAAAAATGTGACATGGAAGGAATTCAAGAAACATTTTGAAAATAAGTACTTAACCAAGAGATACTATGACAAGAAGATGAAATAGTTATTTCAACTTAAATTGGGAAGCATGACTATAGATTAATATGAAAGGACATTTATAGAGTTGTTGAAATATGTCCCTTTCATTAAGGAGGAGACAATCAAGATTCATAGGTATCTGAGTGGGCTGCCCTCTTTTATCAGTGAAAAAATACAATATGATGACCCCGAGACTCTGGAAGAAACTATAAGGAGAACAAAATTATTATATGATTAAGATAAGGGAAAGCCTACTTTCCAAATATCTTGGGAAGAAAAGAGGAATTTTAAGAAGGAACATAGGTAGAAGGGAAACAAGCCACCATTTTTCAGAAATATTTCTCAAGGACAACCAGTTTTGAGGGAGCCCAGGATGGCTGAAGTAGGTGGGCAAAGGCCGAGGCAGAAACCTATGCAATGTTGGGGATGTAATGGAGATCATAAGTATAGATATTTCCCTCATAGAAAGGATATGATGAGATTTTTTCACCATGTTTAGCAAGCAGAAATAGTGGAGGACATGGGCAAAAGAGTACCTAGGATCTATGCAGCCCTGGACAACAAGCAAGCAAAGTCCCAATCACACATGATTTAAGTTGAAGGTATGATCGATAACCATGCATTTACTATTTTAATTTATTTATGGGATACTCATAGCTATATAGATCCTAAGGTTGTGGAAAGATTTCTTTTACCAAGAAGCAAGCATGATAAATCTTGGTTGGTTCAGCTGGATACAAGAGCCAAGAGAAAGGTTGTTGATTTGGTTAAATCATGTCCAATGGACATGAATGGATTGGGTACCAAGGAATATTTGAACATCTTTCCTTTGGGATCATATGATTGCCTAATTGGTATGGATTGGTTGGACCAACACTCTTCCATATTAGATTGTCATAACAAGGCATTCACTTGCTTGGATGAGGAAGGAAATCGAAGAGCAATCCAAGGAATTCCTAGGGCAGTTACTGTCCGAGAAATCTCAGTAATGCAGTTGAAGAAGTTTTATAGGAAGGGCTATCAAATATTTGTAGTCCATAAGGAGGAAGCATATAAAGATAAGGTGCCAAAATTGGAGGATCAGGCAATCTTGAAACATTTTGAAGAAGTGTTCAAGGATATACCAGGGCTACCCCCAAAGAGAGATATTGATTTCTCTATAAATTTTATACCTAGGGAAGCGCCAGTATCAAAGAATCCCTATCGGATGAGTACACCAAAACTGAAATAATTGCAAATGCAGCTTGAAGAAATTTTAAATAAGGGGTACATATGCCCAAGCATGTCATCTTGGGGTTCCCCAGTCTTGTTCGCAAAGAACAAAGATGGGACATTGAGATTGTGCATCAATTTCAGACAGTTGAACAAAGTGACTATAAATAAAAAGTATCCTCTACCAAGGATTGATGATATCTTCAATCATTTGAAGGATGCAAGGATATTTTCAAAGATAGATCTTAGGTTGGGATACCATCAGGTAAGGATTAAATATGAAGACATAAGAAATACCTCCTTCAGGACAAGGTATGGTTATTATGAGTTCACAGTGGTGCCATTTGGGTTATCAAATGCACCAGTTGTTTTCATGTGCTTAATGAATGGTGTTTTCTGAGAATATTTAGACAAGTTTTTCATTGGATTTTTGGATGAAATCCTTGTATATTCCAAGACAGAGGAAGAGCATGAGAAACACTTGAGGATGGTTTTACATATGCTAAGAGAGCACCAATTATTTTTTAGGTTGAGCAAGTGCTCATTTTATCGAAACATAATTCACTATTTGGGGCATATAATATCTGAAGAATGGATAGCAGTGGACCCTGAAAAGATTGAGGCCATTAAAGGGTGGACAACACCTAATAATGTGACATAAGTCAGATCCTTCATGGGTCTATTTTAAGAACAAAATATCAATATAGCATAGAAAAACCTCAGAAAAAGTACTCAACGCCTTGAAAAAGAGATAATTTCAGATAATAAGCCTTTTCGAGGGGGAAACCTCCTTTTACCCCACTTAAATGTTCAAGTACAAGATGATTCAAAATGAA
>ML781624.1:311486-351012 GCA_009831015.1 Picea engelmannii | reverse complement strand
GATTGCAGCAACATAGATTAGATTAGATTAGTTCTACTTCAGTCCTGCATATACAGTGCGTGTGCTTCGTCAGTCTACGTACCCCGGGTTGACAATTAAATAGTTGGGCAAGTACTATAACGACATATATTTCGCCTAACAGTTGCAACAAGGCATGATGATACAACATGGTTGTTACAGGGTCTGATATGGTATGCTTCATGTTTTCTTCATGATTAAAGGTATGTATGTGTTTTTTTGAGGCTTGTATCATGAATGGTTTGGCACATTCTTAAGGCATTTTTTGGAGACCCTTTTGGTACATGGTGGCATATGGTTGAGATTCATGTCTTGGTGATATTGATACATGCTTGAGACATATTATTGTTACTTGTTTTATGGATGCTATGGTTCATTGTTAAACAGACATATTTGTGATATTGACATATATTTGATGCATACACTTGGTATGTGTTTTTTGGATTATATATTCTTGAGGCATATCTTATGGTACATGATATGATACATGCTTGAGGTACATTATGGCACTTGGTTTGGATACTTAATGTTGGGAATATGTTTTGATGTGATATATGTGATTATATCAAGTTGATGATTTGTTACAGGTTGACAGGTTGATGATCAGTTATAGGTTGATGAGATAGTGATAGTGATAGAGACAGTGACATGGACAGTAATAGGTTGGATGATAGATGATGTATTGGTGATAGTGGTAGTGACAATATTAGTGGTAGTGACATATTGAGTCTACACTTATATTTCAGAGCCGAAGGAAGGGGAAATGAAATGGGGTCGTAGACTCCTTTTGGTTGATGCCGGAGAATATAGGGAGTTGGAGCCTATAAACTATGGGGTTAGATCCTCCTTCTAGTTATAGCTGGAGAATTCAAAGAGTTGTAGCTTCCTTCAAGTTAGAGACTATAAATAAGGGGTTGGGGCTTCCTTCCAGTTAGTGCTAAATAATTTGGAATTTGGTGCTTCCTATGAATGTATTCTTTTGATATATAAGAAATCATTCTGTGGTTTTCTCCCATTTGGGATTCCATGTAAATTTCGTTGTTATGTGCATGTGGTTATTTGATGTGATACTACTTATGGTTATATGTTCATGGAATGTTAAATGAAGGAATAAATTGTTAATGATTATATATTCTAATTGAAAGTGATAACTAATTGTATAATATTGATTCGCCCCCCCCCCCCTCTCAGTATTCCAACAATTGGTATCTGAGTGGGTCCTTTAGATAATTGTCTAATCAATGGAAGGAATATTATGGAATATGATAATATTTAAGTACCACAGTTTGATGGAAAGAACTATGCCTTCTGGAGTAGAAGGATGAAAACATATACAAGCACGAGGATTTGATGTCTAGAAAGCAGTAATAGATGGATACACAACACCTACCACCCCTCCAACAAATAGATATGGAAAGAAACTTAGTGAAAAAAATTCTATGGAAACAAATTCTATTTTGAATGTCTTGTATCACTCAATATATGTCAAAGCTATGCACTATGATACAACAAAGGATCTTTGGGACAAACTTCAAAATATTTACGAAGGAGATGAAAAATTAAAGGGGGACAAGCTTCAAACCTACAGAGGCAAGTTTGAACAACTTAAGATGAATGAAGATGAAGATATTGAAACTTTATTTCTATGAGTCAATGGAATAGTAAATGCCATCAAAGGATTGGGAGAATCAATTAAAGAATCAATAATTTTTCAAAAGGTATTGAAGTCTCTTCCAATGAGATTTGATCCTAAAATATCTTCCCTATAAGAAAGAGAATATCTTGCCACATTGAGCATGGATGAGCTACATGGGATACTCATAGCCTATGAAATGAAGACAAATAAGGATAATCCACCTAGAAAGGAAGCATCGTTTAAGGCATCCAAGAAGACCAAGAAGAATAAACATGAACCAAAGTCAAATCCAAGTTGCAATTATAGTGATGATTCATATGAAGATGAAGAAATAACCAACTTTGTAAGGCATAAAAAGAGAGGAACTAACATGATCCAGGTGTATATCAATGGACACCCACCTATTCCAACTAACTCATCTTGGTAGTTTCTCAATTTGGCAGTTTTTTCCTAGTTTTTGGGTCTTGAACTTCTGGGGCCATTTTGAGGCCCTAAACAATGTTTTTAGGGATTTCCATAGTCAAACTATAGAGAAAGATAAATTTTGATAATATAATGTGTATTCCTCGGATAGACCTTTCTAAATAGCTATCGTGCGCCTAAAACAGATATCGTGTGCAAAAGTTATGACTCGGGGAAATTGATGTACCAACTTACCCCAACAGGGCCCACATGACTTTTTTTGCTTCATCTCCTAGGGTTAGGTTTTTGGATGTCTAGGGTTTTGGAATTCATTTTTATTGTAGAAATTGTTTCAGAGCCTCATTGTACTCATCTTCTTGTGGATGATTGTAGTTGTCACATCTCTTCTAAAAGATAAGTTTCCACCATTCTAACAAGCTTGTTTCAGTCTATATTTTACAATTTCAACATACTTCTTATTTAATAAATGCAAATTTTACTGTATCTCTATTATTATTCACTATGTCTAAGTGTTAATATTATAAATATTTGTTTTTATTTTTTTCTACTCATAAATCCATATCAGTGGTATCAGATCGGTCTTCTCCTTGTCATTTTTAGTGCATGTCCCCAATGAGGTTAGGGTATAGAGAGTTGGGTCTCGAGTTTGTTTCTCTTGAGGAAAAATGCTCTCCCACACCCAAGAAACCTTCCATGGAGGGAGAAAATAAAGATGAAGGGATAGGAGATCCTTTCAAAATGTTGCTCGAGGAATACCTTGAGTGATAGAGGAATGAGATGATGGAAAACTTTGCACAAATCCTTTGACAACTACCGAAAAGAAACACATCTATCTCAAGTGGAGGTATCGCCCCCTTCAAGGTACATATCGATTTTGATATTCCTATATGTTAAGGTAAAATAGATTTGGATTCTGTAGATAAATGGTTAAACCTTCTAGAAGGGTATTTTTATTTTCACAACTTTTTCTGTAGAGAAAAGATTACATTTGTGCTCCTCAAGGTCGTCCCCAATGTCAAATATTGGTGGGATACTTTCTATGAGAAAAAGGAAATAGAGGGATTCACATTATTTATAGTTTCACCCACTAGGGGTTCATTCAAGGATGTTATTAAGGAACAATAATACCTTGTTGGAAGTTATGAAGAATTATATACAAGATGGACCACATTGTGGCATGAAAGAGACCAAACAGTGCCAGAGTTCACCAATGTCTTATGTACCTTACGCACCAAGATGGGTATCAAATATTCTGAACAAAATTTGGTGGTCAAGTACCATGATGATCTACATAGATTCATCTATATAGAAATGGAGTTTATAGACATCTCATCCTTGGGTATGACCTATCGATGTGGTGTCAACATCAAGTAGAAGATGAAAAAAAAGATGTGGAAGTTTGGGTCTGGGAACCCCTCATAGTAGAAGTAGGGCAAGGGAAACCCCAACCCAAAGAACAAATGGAAAAACAAATATGGATATCCTAAGGACAACGAGTCTAAGCCACAAACAAATAAGGACAATGGAAATAAAAAGAAAGACACCAGGAAGTCGTGTGACTTCCATAAGAGCCCCTGGAATAACACTATTGATTGTTTCTCAAAGAATTCATTGGTGGAAAAGGTGAAATCCTATGAATCAGATGCGGGTTCCAACTCAGAGTCAAAACTAGAAAAGGGGAGATGCATTATCGATGTGGAACCCAATTCCACTGTTGCAAACTCCAAGATCTAGCCCAATGAACCTGATGAGCCAGAGGAAGGAAAGCATCTCTTTCAGTCACAGATGTGGGTGAATGGTACTCCACTTCAATTCATCATTGATAGCAGTAGCTATAATAACCTCATCTCATCGAAGGTTGTAAGGCAGCCGACCCTGTTGATAATGCCACACCCAAATCCATACACCATTTGATGTCTCTACCAAGAAATTGATCTTCTCATCAACCAACGATGTCTCCTTTATTATGGATTCAATCCCTTCAAAGATGAGGTATTGTGTGGTGTCTCTCCCCTTGAACTTGTGATGTTATTTTGGGCCAACTTTTTTTATGGAAACGTCATGTTGTATATGAGGGTAGGCCTTGTAGTGTTAGTATTACTTTGGACAAGAAATTCTACAGGATACTCGAGGTAGTCCCAGCTACTGCCATTTCCTTGATCTCTTCCAAACAATGCAGGAAGGTCATCTATCAGACCAAGAAGTTTGTCTTCTTCGTGATTCACTTTCAAAGTGAGTGAAAGGTTGTAGCCACAACCATGCCCTTTATGACAGATCTCTCCATGCAACAGAAGCAAGTAGATAATATCATGGAATAATACAAATAAATATTTTCCTCACCCACTGGGGTACCTCTACATTGTCAGGTCAATCATTGAATCGATATGACCCCATCACACTATTGTCATGGAATTGATCAAACCAAGGTCCTCCTCAGGTTACCAACAAAAGGTATTGTGTAGTCTAGAGCACTAGAATTTTCATCTCCTCTGAAGGAAATAAGTCTCAGTCAAACCACAACCAATATAGAAGGATGGCGAAGGGAAAGGAGAATACTTAGGTGGGTTCCAATAACCTTCAAGATTCACCATGATCTTGTGCAAGACAAGCTAACTAGAAAACATATCTGAGCTCATACACATAGGAACTGAATATACTTAAGTTGAGAAAATCATTCATACATAGAAACATCATATGGAGCTTATGAATAATAAAAAAGTATTGTAAAGATATAATGAACAAGCATAAACATAGAATGACGCATCATATTTCAAAATTTTGGATCCTTCTTTATATATTATCATCAGAACTTATCATATACACCCTCAGAGATACAATATAATGCTCTGTTATAGACTTCTGGCTCCAGAGTCATGTCGCAAAACTCTATTTACCCTAAAAATGTATACATATTACATTTAAAGAACCTTTTCTCAACTAAAACCCAACATATAAAAAATATCCCACAACAAGAACAAGGACAACAAAAACAACAACCCAAGAACAACCCTTTTACAATTGTATAAATCTCATATATGATGAGTAGGATCTTTTGTCTTTGGGCTCGCATGCTTTCTTGTTCTGTTGAATTTTATTTTGCCTTGCTAGCGTGACGTAACCCTCCCCACTCCTCGGGGGACGGTCACGATCACTAGGAACTTTTCTAACCTTGGCCCGAAGAGCATGAATGCTCTTCTAACTCCCTGTCGGGAATCCTCTACCCACAACAATTCCTTACTGATCCACTTTATCAAATCGGGAAATCAGAATTCGCTATTTTGCGAATCCTGTAGTCATACCCTTACGCCTTGCAATCCCCCGAATCCCGACGTGGGTCAATCGTTGACTTTCTTCTCCTCTCTATCGGAGTTCCCGCTATCGGAGTATCGCTATTTGCGATGTCAACAAATCGAACCTCAACTCTTTGAACCTCGATATGTCGATTTTCCGAGACACGTGTGGGCTCGTATTCTCCACCTTTTATCCTTCTATCGGAACTTCGAAACTCGCAGGATCGCGAGTCCTGATGTCGGCGGACTTGGGTCTTATCTTTTCCCGATCCCCGATAAGATTCCACCTGTACTCCACACTACCCGATGGTCCCACACTGCCACGTCACCTCGGGATATCGCGTATCGCAAATCCAACATGCAAGTGTTCTCTGTCGTCGAGAATCCTGATTCCTTGGGATCCTTTGACATGTGTCCCACACAATCAACAGTTATGATTTTATCAGGATATCATGGATCATGATATCGCTACTTCTGCTCCACCAACTTGATGCTCCTACTCGCGATATGCCGATATGCGATGGCACGTGCAGATCTGACGGTCCCTATGAACCCAGATCGACGACACCACTTCCTCCTGGCTTCGAACCTTTGAATGTTCACGCCTTAAAATCCTTGCAGCTTTGCAAGATCTGAAGGCCCTCGAGTTCTCGTGAAATCTCTCCTGGCTATTTTCTACGAAATGAACTAAACGCTCCCTCTGCGAAATTTTGTTCACCCACTCACCGACCTATGGAGCTTCTCTCGGGTTTTTCCATGACAACATCTGCACTTAGGCTTCGCAACCTATGGACCTATCCCTCCTGAGCTTTCACAGCTTTCGAGCTTCTTCCGGAAACTCCTTGCACACAACCCTCATGGAAATTCTTCAAACACGACTAAGTGTTGAGTTTCTCGACTCTACGCACACCTGCAGCAGTAGTATTCACTCCTTCTGCTCAGAATCGCAACTTGATACTTTGTCCAGCCTGCACACACCTTGCACGGCTTTGATGCCAAATCTGCACTTCTGAGATGAAAACAAAAGTTATCCATAAGTGATCCTTGCATTCACGCACTCCTTACGGACAAATTCAACTGCACTCCTTGTAGGAATTCTCTGGCTCACTTAGAGAAACAATTGAAACTCATTCACTCATTCTCTCAGATTTCAAATCAACCATGAATCACATACACAGCATATAAAGCAAGTGCATAACAAGAAGCAAATACTCATGAGCATAACATCAACACACAGAGAAATAACACATAACCATGGAATTGAATCTAAGCTTTCTTATATTAATTCAATCTTTGTACATGGGTGTTCTTCCAACCATTCTCTGCTCTGCTCTCTCTTCTTGCTCCTGAATACTATCTTTACAATGTACAAAGGGAGGGTGTCTATATCCGTTTTCCCTCTCGAAATAAAACTGTCTAATCTAGACTTAACTATTCTATCTACCTGCATTAAATTTATTAAGTGCCTCCCTATCTACTAAGGACGAGAGATTAAAGGCTCAAGGTCCCCTTTACAATACAAGTGCGCTTCTTTATGACTGAATTCAATAAAGATCGTTCAACAACTTTTCAAGTATTTCAAAATGTGTGCTGGTGTTGTCCAGCTGTTTCCTCTAAATGTGCTGGCTCGCTTGATGAGTGAGCGATGCTCCTGCATCATACTCCTCGGCTTGAAAACTTTCATGGGCTCCTGTCCATGAGCTCCTGCATGGTCTGTCCATGCTTATGTATTACTGCTTCTGTCTCCCAGCTGGCATCCTCCACTGGGTGATTCTTCCATTTTACCAGGTATTCAAAATACTGCTTCCGCCTGGTCTTCTTTCCCATTCCCTTGTCCAGTATGCACTCCATATGAGGCTTTTGTACAACTGGTAATTTCTTCTGCCACTGGATCACTGGTTCCTCAGTTCCAGTATCTGCTTCCCCAGCCCTGTAGGGGTATAAATCCGAAACATTGAATATCGGAGATATCCCGATGCCATCCGACAACTCAAGCTCGTAAGCATTTTCTCCAAATTTCCTCAGGACTCTGCATGGTCCGATCTTTTTCATTTTGAGCTTGTTGTATGTTCCCCTTGGGAACCTTTCCTTCCTCAAGTGTGCTAGAACCAAATCACCAACTTCGAATTGAAGTCGTCTCTTCCGCTGATCGGCTCTGCGCTTGTACTCCTGATTCGAGTCTTGCAATCGTTGCTTCACCTTGCTGTGAAGTTCTCTCATCGCTTCAGCGAATTATTCAGCGCTAGCACTGCTAGTCATAGCCTGTTCTGACTCCCTGAGTTCAGAAACTCCCCTTGGTTGTGTCCCATACAAAATCTGGAATGGACTTTTTCCTGTACTCCGATTCACTGAATCATTGTACGTGAAATCTACCTGTGGTAATATCTGGTCCCAACTACTGTGGTGCTCTGTAACCAAGCTTCTCAATAGATCCCCCAGACTTCTGTTCACCACCTCTGTTTGTCCATCTGTCTGCGGATGATATGCTGAAATAAATGCCACATTAGTCCCTAGCTTCTTCCATAGCGTTCTCCAAAAATGACCTATGAACTTTGTATCCCTGTTTGAGACTATGCTTCTCGGTAATCCATGCAGTCTGACGACCTCTTTGAAAAACAAGTTTGCGATGTGGGTCGCATCGCTGGTCTTCTGACACAGAATAAAATGTGCCATCTTCGAAAACCTGTCTACCACCATGAATATGGAATCAACACCTCTCTACGTCCTCGGCAAACCCAATACAAAATCCATGCTGATTGCCTCCCATGGCCTCTCTGGTATGGGCAATGGTTGATAAAAACCTGCATTATGCTTCCGGCCCTTCGAATGTTGACAAATTCGACACCTGTCCACAAACCTCTTGACATATTCCTGCATGCTTGATAAAAAATACGATTTTCTCAGCTTCGCGAACGTTTTGTCATGACCAAAGTGACCTGCTAATCTGCCACTATGCTTTTCCTTCACCAAATTCTCCCTCATGGAGCAAATTGGAATACATAGCTGATTGCCTCGAAACAACAATCCATCCTGAATCATGTAGTCTATCCATGGGCTCTGATCTCTGAGAACTGGATTCTCGGCTGCTTCATATGCTTCTCTGAAGTCTGCATCTCCTGCGTACATGTCCTTCAGATTATCAAAACCCAACGTCTTGACTCTGAACTCCTGCAACAACAAACATTTCCTGCTCAAAGCATCAGCCACTTTGTTAGCAGTCCCTTAAATGTGTTTAATCACAAATGTGAAATTTTGCATATACTCTACCCATTTTGCATGTTTCTGGTTCAACTTCTCCTGTTGACTCACAAACTGCAATGCATGATTATCGCTGTACAATACAAATTCTTTTGGGATTAAGTAATGCCTCCACTTCTTTAATGCCTGTATGATAGCATAAAATTCTTTATCATACGTGGAGCATTTCAATTTTACCTCATCCAGTTTTTCGCTGAAGTATGCGACTGGTCTGTCCTCTTGACTCAAGACCGCTCCTATGGCATATCCGCTTGCGTCACACTTCACTTGGAATGTCTTCTGGAAATCAGGCAACACTAACACTGGTTGCTCTGTAATATTCCACTTCAACAGATTGAATCTCTTTCCAGCCTCTACTGTCCAGTGAAAAGTCTTATGCCGCTTCTTCACTGTGTCCATCATCGCTGCACTAATTCCACTGAAATTCCTAATGAACTTTCGGTAGAAACTAGCCAAACCATGGAAACTTCTCACCTCGAAAACATTTCTGGGTGATGGTCAATTCTTAATCACTTCCACCTTTTTAGGATCCATCTTTAACTCATTTGCTAAAATAACAAAACCCAAGTAAATGAGTTCTGTCTTCATGAAGGAACACTTCTTCATGTTGACCAACAACTTCTCCTGCTGTAGCTTCCTCATCACAATGGCCAAATGCTTCAAATGTTCAGCCCTTGTCTTACTGTAGATCAATATATCATCCAGATACACAACTACAAATTTTCTGATGAACTCCCTCAGGACTTCATTCATCAGTCTCATGAATGTGCTCGGCGCGTTTGTCAAGCCAAACAGCATGACCAACCATTCGTACAAACCTTCATTTGTCTTGAATGCTGTTTTCCACTCATCACCCTCTCTCATGCGAATCTGGTGATATCTACTTTTCAGATCAATTTTCGAAAACTAATTTTCCCCACTCAGGCAATCCATCAGATCATCCATTCTTGGCAGTGGAAATCTGTACCTGATGGTTATTTTGTTTATCGCTCTAGAGTCTGTACACATCCTCCAGCCTCCATCCTTCTTTGGACTTAGTACTGTTAGAACAACACACAGACTCAAGCTCTTATCCAGCAAGTCCTATACCTACCTCTTGACTTCCTCATTCTCCTATGGCGTCAATCTATATGTAGCTTTATTTGGCAAAATAGCTCCGGGTATGAGATCGATGTGATGACTCACACTCCTCATCGGTGGAAACAAACAAGGTAATTCGTCCATGATGATGTCAGTGAACTCCCCCAGAGGTTCCTGAATTTATTCTAGCAAGTCGTCCACTCTTGTGCTAGTCAGGACAATTCTCGGCTTCCTGACCACAAAGAATTGTGGATCTTCGTTCTTCTCCATCTCCGTGAGAAGCTCCTTCCCACTCATGAGAAGTATGGTGTTGCTTACTTCCAGCTTCACCTCCTCATCCTTTTTCAGAAGCAATCAGTGTGTCATCCCATCCTTCTCCAAAGTGTATGTGTTTATTCTCCCATCATGAACCACATTTTGGTTGTACTGCCATGGTCTACCCAACAATACGTGACAGACATCCATGGGAATGACATCACATAGGACCTTATCCTTATATTCACCCATTTTGAAATCAACTAAACATTGTTTAGTGACACTCACCTGATGTCCCTTCTGTAACCAAAATACCTTGTATGGACTCGGGTGATTGATCGTCTCCAACTCCAACTTTTCCACCATCTCGGTCGAAACGAAATTGTCTGTGCTCCCGCTGTCTACAATGACCTTGCACTTTCTGTCCTTGGCTGTGCAAGTGGTTCTAAATAGTCTGCTTCTCTGAGCTATGTCCTCCACCTCCTTCTCGGGTGTCAAAAGGACTTTATACATCCCAAGCGATCTTCCGCTGTCTGCATCTTCGTTCTCAACATCACGCCTTTGCGCCTCAGTGATGTGAGCTTCCCCAGCGTCCTTCTTTTTCTCTGGACACTCGAATGACTTGTGTCCATTCTTTCCACATGTAAAACATGTGATCACTCCTCTTCCCCTACCTCGACCTCTAGTACGAGGAAGAGTGTTTGCATCAGCCTAATCTCCCCACTGATCATTTTGATGTCCTCTCGATTCAGCATATGGCTGCCTCTGCTGTGAGGTTCTGCCTCTTTCCATATTACCCTGAGGTTTCTTCCATTCCTCCTTGGGTTTCTGAGTTCTTTCTTGGGCAACTGACTTGCCTCTGGGCTGGCTTCTGCCTCGCCCTCGCTGCCCTTGCTTATGGCTCAACTTCTCCTTGGCTTCCAGAGCCATCTGATAAGCATCTTCAACTGCCCTGATAGTTGCCAGGCTTAATTCATCTTGAATGTTGTATCTCAGGCCATTCAAGTATCTAGCGACCTTCTCATCATCGCTCTCCCGATGACCCGCTCTGATGTTGAGCTTGTAGAATTCTTCAGTGTACTCCTTCACCGTCATCAACTTCTGTCTCAGGTTCTGCATTCGCCTGAATAGTGTGATCTGATAATCTCTGGGGATGAATTTCGCTTTCATCTTAGCAATCATCCTATCCCAGCTTTTAATCTTCTGTTTTCCTTTGGAATGTCTATCTGCCTGTAGCTCATCCCACCACAAGGTTGCATGTCCCTTTAACTTAGTAACATCTTGCCTTACCTTCTTATCCTCTTCGATATCTTCATAGTCGAAGTAGGTATCAAGAGCTCTGATCCAGTCCAACAACTCTTCTGCAGCTAGGCTTCCTTTGTAAGCTGGAATGTCCATTTTGGTCTTGGAACTCATTCTGGCGATAGCTTTTATCAATCACTTCATTGATGCGTCCTCTGCTGTGACCTCTTCTTCGTGTCCATCTTCTTCTTCAACTTCGAAATCGCTAATATCCCCAACACCAGCTCCGTGTCTCTGCGTTGTTTCCATCTCTTCGAGTCTTGCTCGGAGATCCCTCATTTGGTGCTCCATTTCTGGATTTCCTGCCGGCCTACCTCTTCTTCGAGCATCCCTGTCCTCCGGACCAGGTGACTGCCTTTCCCTTCTAGGTGGCATGGTGTATTTACTCCTTCTCCTTCTCTGCTATAGAAAGCAAAGAAGTATTCCGGTTCTGATACCACTCTGATGTAAACCTCCCCACTCCTCGGGGGACGGTCATGATCACCAGGACCTTCTCTAACCTTGGCCCAAAGAGAGTGAATTCTCTTCTAATTCCCTGTCTGGAATCCTCTACCCACAACAATTCCTTACTGATCCACTTTCTCAAATCGGGAAATCGGAATTCACTATTTCGCGAATCCTGTAGTCATACCCTTACGCCTTGCGATCCCCCGAATCCCGATGTGGGTCAATCACTAACTTTCTTCTCCTCTCTATCGGAGTTCCCACTATCGGAGTATCACTATTTGCGATGTCAACAAATTGAACCTCAACTCTCCGAACCCCGATATGCCGATTTTCCGAGACACGTGTGGGATCGTCTTCTCCACCTTTTATCCTTCTATCGGAACTTCGAAACTCACGGGATCGTGAGTCCTGATGTCGATGGACTCGGGTCTTATCTTTTCCTGATCCCTGATAAGATTCCAACTGTACTCCACACTACCCGGTGGTCCCACACTGCCACGACACCTCAGGATATCGCGTATCGTGAATCCAACATGCAAGTGTTCTCTGTCGTCGAGAACCCTGATTCTCTGAACCCCGATTCCTTGGGATCCTTTGACACGTGTCCCACACAATCAACGGTTATTATTTTATCGGGATATCGCGGATCACAATATCGCTACTTCTGCTCCACCAACTTGATGATCCTACTTGCGATATGCCGATATGCGATGACACGTGCAGATCTGACGGTCCCTATGAACCTAGATCGACGGCACCACTTACTCCTAGCTTCGAACCTTTGAATGTTCACGGCTTAACCTCCTTGTATCTTTGCAAGATATGAAGGCCCTCGGGTTCTCGTGAAATCTCTCCAGGGGATTTCAACTGTCCAACCTTCCTGGCTATTTTCTATGAAATGAACTAAACGCTCCCTCTGCAAAATTTTGTTCACCCACTCGCCGACCTGTGGAGCTTCTCTCGGGCTTTTCCGCGACAACGTCTGCACTTAGGCTTCACAACCTATGGACCTATCCCTCTTGAGCTTTCACAGCTTTCGAGCTTCTTCCGAAAACTGCTTGCACACAACCCTCACGAAAATTCTTCAAACACGACTAAGTGTTGAGTTTCTCGACTCTGCGCACACTTGCAGCAGCAATATTCACTCCTTCTGCTCAGAATCGCAACTCTGAGACTTCGTCCAGCCTGCACATGCCTTGCACGACTCTGATGCCAAATCTGCACTTCTAAGATGAAAACAAAAGTTATCCCTAAGTAAACCCTGCAGTCACGCACTCCTTGTGGACAAATTCAACTGCACTCCTTGCAGGAATTCTGTGTCTCACTTAGAGAAACAATTGAAACTCATTCACTCATTCTCTCAGATTTCAAATCAACCATGAATCACATACACAACATATAAAGCAAGTGCATAAAAAGAAGCAAATACTCATGAGCATAACATCAACACACAGAGAAATAACACATAACCATGGAATTGAATCTAAGCTTTCTTCTATTAATTCAATCTTTGTACATGGGTGTTCTTCCAACCATTCTCTGCTCTGCTCTCTCTTTTTGCTCCTGAATACTATCTTTACAATGTACAAAGGGAGGGTGTCTATATCCATTTTCCCTCTCGAAATAAAAATGTCTAATCTAGACTTAACTATTCTATCTACCTGCATTAAATTTATTAAGTGCCTCCCTATCTACTAAGGATGAGAGCTTAAAGGCTCAAGGTCCTTTTTACAATACAAGTGCGCTTCTTTATGAATGACTTCAATAAAGATTACGCAACAACTTTTCAAGTATTTCAAAATGTGTGTTGGCGTTGTCCAGCTGTTTCCTCTAAATGTGTTGGCTCGCTTGATGAGTGAGTGATGCTCCTGCATCATAGCATTGTGTTGTCCTTTTCTGAAACTGATTTATGTTAATTTTCCTCGCTCCACTGTCCAGCTTATTTTGTAGCTTGCACAACTCATGCTAAACCAAAACTAGGATTGTGATACTTCTTGTGCAGCTTCAATTCCAAAAATGAAAATCTCAACTGGCTCCGACCATAAGCCTTGACTCACCCTCCAGTCAAGTACTTGAGTCTTTTGCAGCTTCTAGGAGTAACTGTTTCTTTCCTGTTCCCTCCTTTTTCTATTTACTTTTCTCTTCTTATTGCAATTTCTCTTTCTCTACCTCTTCAAACTAAGGGCCCAACTCCAGGACCAACTCTAAGGCCCGGTTCTTGATTTCCTGAAAGCTCCCAACTTTATCCTGCCATTTCCTGACAAGGAGTGAGGCCTCAATGATGAACTGTTGGGTCACATATGTGATACATTCCTTGGGCTTAGATGCGACCAAAGAGTTCCATTCAGATTTTGTTGCTGTGTCAATCTGATGCATTTTCATGTACACTGTTTGAATAACAGGTCGAAATTTGTGCAACTCCTTATTGGTTACGGATTGTGCCTTAAACAGTTCATTCACATCATTTTCCGCTTGCTAAATTTGATCGAACTTTTGTTGTTGATCCAGTGGATCCATAGTAGCGACAACTTCCTCATTCAGTAACTGGATTCTATCACGCACATCCTCTAAATTCTGGTTGTGCCTAGCTTTAATTCCCATCCAATCATTGACTTCTCTAAATATCTGTGTGCACTCAGTTGTGCACTTGTGTAGTTTTACTCGGGCATTGTTGCCTTCTAACACTATTTTCTCCATCTACTCCTGCAACTTTTGAGGCTATTGTTTTGCTTCTTGTTGACTCTTCCACAACTGCAATTCTAGATGCTTGACGCGAATGGCCAATTGTGACCATGATCCTTGGATTAATTTGATCTAATTCTCCAACTCTCCTACATCACTGGATTCTGGCAATTGGGGTGAGAACTTCCATATTTTTGGCCAGGATTCAACAAGCCTCTCCAGAACTCTTTCTAGTTTGTGCTCCACATAGATCTTGACATGTGATTCCTTTTTTCTGCACATTTGAGGAAGGATCACTTCCTCCCTTGTGAACTCTGCAAACCTTTCGGCCTGCTAGAGCCTCTGCTCTAGTTGATCAGTTCTGGCTTTGAGCATTCTGACTAAGTTCTTTACTAGCCACTTTGCAAGGTCAGCAGAAGAAGGGGTGGTGTCTCTGGGTGCTCAGACCTGAAGTGGAAGTCAATTGGATGTTGAGTGTTCTGAGGGATTCTCTACCTCCTCCTCTCCTATAGATGGTCCTGGCACAAACCTCAACCTCTACGCTAATGGTAGGAGTGTTAGAACCTATGTTCTGGCAAGGCAAAGTTGCAACAACTTTGTGCACTACTGAGGGTTTTGGAGAACTAGCTCCATCTGTTCCTATGTTGATGTCATGATTTTTCATAAAGTTGTTTCGGGTTCCTTCTGAACCTCTAGTATATATGCCTATGTATGTGCCTCTGCTTCCGGAGTTGCGCTTCACATGTCACCCTCAACCTTGGTCATTGAGGAAGTGTGTTGGGGACTTCAGACTTGTAGATTTTCAATTGTTTGCATCTTTGTTGATGACGAAGTGTTCTTATGCGACAAAAAAGGTTTGATATGATGGTCCTAGGCTTCAAGGTTTAGTCCAGTCAATTGTATCCTGTAGTTAGGTACTTCTATATTTGAAACAGGAAGTTCTGGTCTCTTCTCGAGTAACTCTAGGTTTGGACTAGGGAGTTCTGGCCTCTGCTCAGGTATTTCTGGGGGATCAATCTGCATGGGTTCTGGATTAGTGGTTTTGGGTGGACTATCATTTTCTAAAGGTGGCAACTAGGGTTTTGGTGGTGATGGGGGGTGCTCAGTGATGATGGTGGATGGAGGGGTGTCAGGCTCAAGGTCATCCTAGATATGTATGATAGGGGTTGCTTGAACTACTGAACGAGTATGGGGGTCAGTGGATGATATGGGTTGGGGGTTCATAACCTTGCTCGGAGAGACCCTCATCCTGATTTTCTTATCCACTTGTTCTATAATGAATGCAATGCTAAGGATTTTGTTGACATCCTTACTTGTCAATAAATATTTTTCTGGTAGTTGTGGGAACACTAACAATGTCCTCTTCTTGAACTTAAATGGCTGCATATCCTCCTCTTCTTCGGAGTCTGTATGTGCTGGAGCTTATTTCTTTTGCACCACTGGGCCTGAGCTTGATCCTACCACTTTTTCCTGAACTTTCTTCTTCAACATATGGATGGGGGGCGAATCAGTTGTTACTGTTATTAAACAATTTTAAGTCTATTAAACCATTTTTATTCTTTCATCAAGTGACCATCAATATTATACATCATATGAACAACATAAATAATGAGCATCAATCACACATAAGGTATACACAGAGACAAATTTTCACAAGGAAACCCATAAAGGGAGAAAACCTCTTCTTCTTCGAAATGATAGGTAGTCTTTTAAGTTCTGTGAATCATCTATGTTTGAGCACCAACTCAAAGTGAGGCTACTACCTCTATTTTACAAGCTCCAACTTGTTGAGAGCACCAACTCTCTAGTTTCTCTAGAACCGACTAGAAGGAAGCACCAACTCCCTGAGTGTTCCAGCACCAACTGGATGGAAGCAACTACTTCCACTTATACAAGCACCAACTTGTTTGAGAGCACCAACTCTCTGGTTTCTCTAGCACCCACTAGAAGGAAGAACCAACTCCCTGACTGTTCCAACATCAACTAGATGGAAGCACCTACTTCCACTTATACAAGCACCAACTTGCATATAGAAAACTCTGTGTTTTTCCAAGCACCACCTTGCCACCCTGTTTTCTAGCCACAACTAGATGGAAGCTACAGCTCCCAATATTCAAGCACCAACTTGAATATCAGAGGACCACAGTCCTCCTTAGCACCACCCTACCTCTATGATTATAAATAAATGTTTGAATAACCAACAACAAACATAAGTCAATTCTTACCACCTCTTCTTTGTTCTGTAAATCTGGTCTGCTTCTAACTATTATGCAATTCTTCTCTTCCTCTGTTTGTTTCACAATTATGCTCTGCTTCAAGTTGTTCTGCAATTCTTCTCTTGCTTCTATCTATTCCTCATCTGTTACTCATCTCTGATTTTTATATCACACTGTGCATACTGTCGGTCTCACATTGCGCATGCTGTAATTTTTCCCTTTCTTACATTTCAACTAATTTTTCATTCAGAATGACCAATCACGCACAACTACTGCATGCTTCTTTTATACACTATGACCCCTTAAGTTAGCCCTTGAATCTCCAAGAAAACACATCATCAATTGAATCGCCAACCATCCAAGAATCATGATTCAGTTCTGCTAACTGAATCGTAACTGATCGATTACCTGTGAGGTGAATAACCCTTCGATCAAGTTTCCAATTAACTAGCACCATTGGATTAAATCCCCAGGATTTCACATTTATCTCATATGCCCACTAGCTGTGACCGAGTGCTAAACAGAATTTGAATTTCATGATTTCACATTTTGGAATTCCTGTGATGAAGGGTCTCAACACTCCAAGTGGTGATCGTTGAGACTCCGAGATGGAGCTTAGCACTGCTAGCTTCTTCCCCTCATGTGACCACAGGCTGCGCCAAAAGGTGATTTGTATTTTGCGAACTTATGAACTTCATCGAGCCTGATCAACGGTCAAGATCTCCAATGATTCGATAGTCTAGATCTCATCGTGATCTCACATATCGTGATTCCTGTGATGAAGGGTCTCGACACTCCAAGTTGCAATCCCTGAGACTCCGAGACAGAGCTTAGCACCACTAGCTTCTTCTCTCTAGCTCTCGACAATGTGACCATGAGATATGACCACTCACCAATCAAACGAGCACTTCTCTCCTTTGAATTTCCAGTCAGTGAAAAATTAATCCCTTGCCACATATCCCTCTTGGATCAATGGTCAAGATCTTATCGCGATTTTGCAACTTCACAGGTCTGCATCATGCCTGATCAACGGTCCATGATCTCAATGATTCAACAATCCAGATATTTTTGTGATCTCGCATATCGCGAGTTCCCACACCATGCTCCATTGACTCCTCCAATGTGAAAGTCAGAAAAATTTCAATCGCTTGCCACGTGTCCTATGACTCCAATGGTCAGGATTGTTATCACAATTTCACATATTGCGAGTTCCAACCTCTTTCCTTTAGATTTCCCTATCTGCAAAACTATGAAATGAAACCTTTTTCGTGCTTTGAATGTTTTCATCCTTTTGATATTACACTACTGATCTTTCCATTATCGCTACGCTATTGATCATGTTGATTTTCTCCATCTGATCGTGCTGATCTTCGCCATCAATGACAAACACGCATACTCTACCTCTGTCTAAAAACATGCCAACAATATCCCCCTCTAGAATTGATGGCAACCCCTTGAAAAAACATGCAACTATACCACTATAGCATCCTTGCAATTACCACCACTGTAGCATACTTGAAATTACCACCACTGTAGCATCCTTGAAATTACCACACTTTCTCCCCCTTTGCATCAATGTCAAAGAAGAAACATGCTCCCCCTGAGTTGTTGCAGTACATACTCCCCCTGTCAACTATGAGCAACTTAGAAATACAACAGATATTCAATAATTACTCTCCTTGATCAGGTGAATAGATTAGACAAAATAAGTTATAACCCTCAACTTTTGACAAAGATATCCAAAAGGGGTAGCTACTAAGAGTTTAGTAAAGATATCAGCTATCTGTTCTGTGGAAGGAATATAATTAACTTGAACAATTCTGTTTATAAATTGTTCTCTGAGAAAATGGTATTTTATTGGTATGTTCTTAGATTTTGAATGAAGTACATGATTTTTAGAGAGACTAATGTCATTGGTGTTATCACAGTGAATTGTAATCAGAACAGTATAATTTACCTTCAAATCTACAAGAGTTTGAATCATCCACAAAATCTGAGTGCAACAAGTAGCAACAACAATGTACTCTGCTTTTGTAGTTGATAAGGAAATAGATCCATGCTTCTTACTAATCCATGATACCAATGATTCACCCAGGAAGAGGGCACCTCCACTGGTGCTCTTTCTCTCATCCACATAATTTGCCCAATCTGCATCTAAATAAGCAGTTAATTGAAAATTCTTATTTCTTGGATACCATAGACCATAAGTCATTGTTCCCTTCAAGTATTTGAATATCCTTGTGACAACTACCAAGTTCCTTTGTTTAGGATCTGACTGATAATGACCTACCATTCCAACAACTTGCATTATATCAGGACGAGATGTTGTGATGTACAGAAGACTGCCTATAATTGATCAGTATGTCCTTTGATCAACATCGGGTGACATATCATATTTACTGAGCTTGAAACCAACCACCATAGGTGTACTAACAAGAGAGGAATCCTCCATCTGAAATTTCTTCAACATCTCTTTCAAATATTTTTTTTGAGAGATAAATATTCCTGCAGAACTCTGATTTACTTTTAAACCAAGAAAATATGATAGTTCTCCTACCATGGACATCTCAAACTTTGTTTGCATAGATTTAGAAAACCATTGAACAAATGATTCATTAGTACAACCAAAAATAATATCATCTACATAAACCAAAACAACTAGTAAATTATCACCTTCAGACTTAATGTAGAGATTGTTGTCAACAATACCTTTCTTGAACCCTTTATCTTGTAAAAATTTGTCCAGTCTATAATACCGAGCTCATGGTGCTTGTTTCAGTCCATATAAGGCCTTCTTCATCTTGCAAACATAATTAGGATTATCTGTCAATGAGAATCCTTCAGGTTTCTCCATATATACTTCTTCCTCTAGATCTCCATTAAGAAAAGATGACTTAACATCCATCTGATAAACTTTAAAGTTCTTATGACTTGAATAAGCAAGAAACATTCTGATGGCTTCCAATCTTGCCACTGGAGAAAAAGTTTCATCAAAGTCCTGACCTTCAACTTGTGTATACCCTTTACAGACCAATGTAGCTTTATTTCTAACAACTTGTCCTTTTTCATTCATTTTATTCTTGAACACCCATTTGGAACCTATTACATTCTTATCTTCAGGTCTAGGTACAAGCTCCCAAGTATTGTTCTTCCCAATCTGATCAAGCTCTTCATTCATATCTCTAATCCAATCATCATGTTGGCTGGATTCATCAAAATTTTTAGGTTCAGTCATAGATAAAAAAACAACATGAGATTGTTCTGAGTCTTTAATCAATTTCTTTCTTTTCTAAACTCCTTTATTTATATCTCCAATTATCTGATTTTCAAGATGATTCTTTCTAACAATTCTGAGAGGTGATTTTGCTTCTTTCTTCTGATTTGTGTTAGCCTGAGTATTTGTATCTTCATCTTATTCAGATTCTTCTCTTCTTGATCCTTGGACCTGTTCATCTTCATCTTCAACTATATCTTTTGTTCTTGGTTCAACACTGCTTACATTTCTGACTGGGATTTCTTCATCAACTGTTATGTCTATACAATCAACTAGTTTATGAAACCTCTTATTGTAACATCTGTACCCTTTACTGTTTGTATCATAACCCAAGAATATACCTTCATCAGCCCTATCATCATATTTGCCAATATTTTCATCATTATTCTTAGTACAACATTTACTCCCAAAGACTTTAAAATGCTTGATTGAAGCAAGTCATCCAAACCATAGTTCATAAGGAGTTTTGTCACTGTGTGGTCTGAGATGTGATTTGATAAGGATATGAACAACTGTATGAATTGCTTCCACCCAATATGTCTGAGGTATGTTCCTTTCATTCATCATTGATCTTGCCATTTGTTGTACTGATCTATTCTTCCTCTCAACAACTCCATTTTGTTGTGGAGTCCTTGGAATTGTGTACTCTCTTTTGATTCCATGTTTATCATAGAACTCTTTGAAGTTCCATGAGATAAAATCTCCTCCCCTATCAAAACTTATTGCCTTGAATATTTTTCCTATTTGATTCTCAGTTAGAGCGTTAAACACTTTGAACTTTTCAAATGCTTCAGATTTTTCCTTCAAAAAGGCAACCCATGTTAGTCTTGAATGATCATCAATAATCAACATAAAATAATTTTATTTTCCTGTACCTTATTTCCTTTATGGTCCACATAAGTCCATATGTACTAACTGAAGAGGTTTTTCTGTTGAAGGAAAGTTTTTTTATTTGAACTGAGTGTGATTAAGTTTTCCTATCTGGCAAGGTTTACAAATAGAGTCGTATGGCTTTGATATCTTCGAAAGATCTTTTACTGCCTCATTCTTTTTTAGCTTGATTATATGATCAAAATTTAAGTGTCCAAGTCTCCTATGCCATAGCCAACTTTCATCATACTTTCTTAAGTAACATTCTTCTTTTTCTTCTTTTAACACATAGACATTGTTTTCTGTTCTTATCCCTTTTGCAACTAGCTATCCTGAATTCACCGATTTTATTCTACAATATTTAGAGGTAAAACTTACTTCACATCCTCGGTCACAGACCTAAATGAAACTAAGAATATTATGTTTCAGGCCTTCTACAAACAACACATCGTTATCTTTCCCTTTGACATTACTCAAACTTACAATTCCTTTAACTTTTATTTTTCCTGGTGCATCATTTCCAAAAGTTACATTCCTTGATTTTCTTTCACTTAGAGTTAGAAACTTACTTTCGTCTCCAGTCATATGTTTGGAACATCCACTGTCAATATACCAGGTATTCTTTTGTCTTTGGGATGATAACACTAATCTGCACTGGTCATCTTCTTTCTTCTTCCAAACCTTGAAATTTTCAGCAGCAGTATTCAGATCTGGCTTATAGTTTCTTAAGCGATAGTCTGCAGCTTTATGTCCATAATTATGGCAGTTGTAACATTCTGGTTCATTGAATAACAGATCTTAATGATTTTTATGCTCATAACTATTGTTGTGTTCCACCTATGTCCTTCTCCCAGTCATCACATGATTTATAGTCTGTGATTGTTTGTTGCTTGGCTGTCTCAATCTTCTTGAAAAGCTTGATTGCTCATATCTAAATCTTAAAGAACAATTTATAGCTTTGTGACCAAAGTTAGAACATAAAAGACAATAACCATAGAAAAACCTTTGTACCTTGAAAAACTCTGACTTCTTTGAGGAGGTCGATTTCTTTCATGCCGATAATCTCTTTGATCTACATATTCGGTTCTGGTACTTTTTCTTTCATTCCTTCTTGGTGGCTGATTCTCTTTCTTTGTTTATGCAGAGTGACTGTTGTCAATGTTTGAGGATTTTACAAACTTTATAAGTTATGTATTACTTGGATGATCACTACTTGATCCTTATTCATACCCCAAGCCAGCTTTCAACTTTGGGTTTCTTTGCTGATTTTGAATGGAGGTTAATCCTTCTAAGGCTTTAATACTTGGTAGATTTTGGTGATACAATCCCTTAAACTTCTCCATTTCTTTTCTGGTTTTTACTATATCTTCTTCTAAGGCTTCACACTTCGCTTTCTTATCTGACAACTGTTGTTTTAGTATGTCTTCTATTTTCTTTGTGTCTTCTAACTCCTCTTTTAGTAGAGAAAAGTTTTCATCAGGTTTTTCACCATTCATTTTAAACTGCTTCAACAACTATTTTTCTTTTCTCTTCTTACATCTCAGTCTGTCAATTTCTTCCAAAGCACTGATTAATTCACCTTCCATATCCACCACAGCTTCTTCATCATCCATTTCACCTCCTGTGTGTTCATCATCAAAATCTCCCATAGCCATAAGCATAAAATCATTCACTTTGTTTTCACATGATGAATCACTATCTATGTCTTATGAGGAATTGTCATTGTTTGCACACAAACTTTTCTTTTTACTATATTTCTTGAATTTTTACTTCTTTTCATCATCAGAGTTCTGGTCCTTTTTCTGATGGGGACACTTAGATGCAAAATGACCTATCTTACCATAGTTAAAACATTTGAAGGGAAGCTTGCCTTGATATTTTCTTGATCCTTTCTTTGACCTTCTCACAAATTTTGCCTCAATATCATCTAAATTTGAATCAGTATTCTTGTCTGCTTTAAAAGATGCTTCTCTAGTAATGGATTTATCTTTTTTTATTCTCATTTCATATGCAGTTAAAGTTCCCAGGAGTTGATCAATGGATAGAGTTTTAAGACCATTTACTTCTTCTATTGCAAATACTTTTGGATTAAATTTATCAAGCAAAGATCTTAAAATCTTCTGAACGAAAATTGATTCTTCAATCTTCTCACCAAGACCCTTCATGGCATTCACAAGTTCTTAAACTCTTAAAAAATAATTGCTAACTGTTTCATATTCATTCATATTTAGTTGTTCAAACTTCAACCTAAATGTTTGAAGTTTGACATCTTTTACTTGCTCATTTCCTTTATAGATGCTAATAAGTTTATCCCACATTTATTTGGCACTTTGAAGATGCATCACCTTTACAAACTTAGCTTCTACAAGTCCATTCAAGATAGAATTCATTCCCTTAGCATTAAAGATAAATTCTAACTTATCATCCTTGGAAGCTAGCACAACATGCTTTGTATATCCAGTCTCTACTACATCCCAAACATCAACACCTAAGGCCATTAGGTATGTTCTCATTCTAACCTTATAAAAGGTAAAATTTGTTCCATCAAACAGAGGAGGCTTACTGGATGAAGTCCCTTCATGATTTGTCATGTTTAATCTTACATATATACCTTTAAATAAAAGGAACCTTCTCTGATAACACTTGTTGAAATTACTAAAACAACTGAGAAGGGGGGGTGAATCAGTTGTTACTGTGCTTAAACAATTTTAAGTCTATTAAACCATTTTTATTCTTTCATCAAGTGACCATCAATACTATACATCATATGAACAACATAAATAATGAGCATCATGTTGGATCATGTTGTCATTGATGCCAATGGTTTGTCATTGATACCAATGGTTTGATTATTTGGGAGATTCTTGGATCATATGTAAGTGGTTTGGTTTGATTGATGTCAAGTAATTTATGGATCATGCCCTTGATGAGAATGTTATATGTCCAAGTGGAAACCAATCATAATATGGATCATCCTATGTCCAATTGGAAACCAATTGATAAAGATGGATCATTGATATGATGCAGTGGTGAATTGATTTTCTTATCATGGTTGATAAGGTGTACAGATGGATGAACTCCAAAGTGGTCCGCTTATGGTGAAAGCCCTCACGGGAAGACGCTTTACGGAATGAGTTATCCTAGAAGAATAGTTGGAGGACCCATGCTTGTAGGTGGAATAATGAGATGAATATCATTGAATTTGTTGGTGAAACTATCCTAGATGGATAGTGCTAGTCATGCCATTTCCGGTGGTATGTGGAATGTCACATAACTCCTCACGCTTTGAGAGTTATGGCTCTATAAAGTTGAAGGACCCCCATATGATGGCTTGAAGCCCCAAAAGGTCAAAGAAGTCAAAGTGCTTGAAAAGAAGAAATCATTATTTAAATGATAAAGTAAAGTGACAAAATCAAGAAAGATTATCTAAATGATAAAATGAGGTGACAAGATCAAGAAGGAATATTTAAATGATAAAGTATTGGAGAACTTTCTATTCATGGAAAGTGATTAACCCTAAATAAAGGAAAAGAGGTTAAGTGACCTAGAAATGGGTTAAGTAACCTAAAAATGGGTTAAGTGACCTAGAAGATGAAAGTATAAATAAGAAGCTAGGATCTCTTGTAAATTGTACATTTTGGTCAGAATCCTTTTATGGATCAATGGAGAGCTTCTTGTGAATATCTTGTGGAGGATTGATGGAGAGCCTCTTGAGAGAACATCCTATTGATGTGAATCTCTTGTGCATAATTGAAGATCTATTCAAAGGAAGGGAGCGAGAGGAGGACCTCATGAACGCATCAAAGTTTTGGCATGTCAGAGATCTTGATGACAAAAGTCTCGGATCCACAGAAAACCCTATTTTTTGATGTCCACACGGGCTGTTTGTGTATAGGGTGCATGTACACATGGGCTGGATGTGTACAAGGAGTGTGGAGTGGATAAAATCATAGAGATTCTTGTTTGAGCTAGTACCAAGATCTTCGATGATGAGGTAGGTTCCAGATCTGCATTATATGGCCTCATATCTATCACAGAGAGACTGGTATGGTTACATTATTATCTTGATAGATACTATTGTTTGATATGTTCTGAATTCTTAGGGAATTCTTGGTATGGCTTCTATGATGTGCTTCAGTTTGGTTGATTTGGTTGATGGAGTGAGAAAAACTCTTGTGATTTAGTAAGTGACATGATTGCTATGGTATACTATTTATTTATACATGATTGAGATAGCATTCATAATAATGTGTTTTGGAGCATGAGCAAGCTATTGAAGAGCTTGGATGAGTTTTGACTAGCCGTGGGTCAGTTTGGATAGTGGAAGATGGGAGAGAAACTGATTGCAGGTTGCAGAGGATCTAAGCATGAGAAGAAAAGAAAAACCCTAGTTGCTCAGAAGTACACGCTTGTTGCATTATACACTGGCCGCGTTTACACGTGGGTTGTAGTGAGCCAGGGCATGTTTACACGTGGGATGCACTACTAACAGGTCACGTACCCATTGACAGATTGATATCTATTGAGGATTGTTGCCTCATCTCAGTTGGTGCTGAGGGTATAAGCCGAGTCTTGCATTATAGAGCTGGTGCTCTTGTAGAGTTGTACTCTATTTAGTTGTTCTTGATAAACCCCAAGGATTGCAGTTCGTAATAAAAATAAAATTGTACATACATCTTGTGTTCTTTGTGTTCATTGTGGTGATGACTTGTTGATGATATATTGATGATATATGTTGCTGATATGTGCTCACATCTAACTGGTTATAAATGACAACAATGGGCAATGAATAAATGTTGAATGCTAATTGATGAGTTTTTGTGTAAGAGGGAAGTTTTGGAAAAAAGAGCCCCACACTCATTCACCCCCCCCTCTAAGTATGGTAGGTGTGTCCAACAATTGGTATCAAAGAAGGCCTTCACTACAAGCCTTAACAAGTTTGAAGGAGATCCATAGACACACAAATGGATGATGAAATTCCAATCCTTGATGAGGAAAACTATTCTACTTGGAGAATAGAGATGAGAGTATATTTGAAAACAATGGGAGAAGCTATTTGGAAGGCAACCATCGGTGGATATGTTCTTTTGAAGAACAAGTCAAAGTTTGCAGCTCAAAGGGAAGGAAAGAAGAATGATGCATTGGCTCTCAAGACAATTCTTAGTGGACTCTCAAACCCTATCAAAGAGAGCATGGAACAATGTACTTTTGCCAAGGATCTATGGCTAAAGCTAGAGGAGACATATCAAATAAAGGAAGAGAAAGAAGAAATTGAAGACCTCTCCATCAAGATCATCAAAGGTAAAGAATCATCAAAAACTCTTGAATGCATTATTTCTAAATGTGATTTTGAAAACATTTCAAGTGAAGATAAAGAATCAAGTGATAATAGCACAATGGAAGATTTTGAAAGCATTTCAAGTGAAGATAGCAAAATGGAAGATCTTGAAGACATTTCAAATGAAGGCAAAGAAGTATGTGTTGATGTTGGCAAAAAGGAAGATCATGAGGATATTTAAAATGAAGGTAAAGAACACTCTAAAGCCCTTGATTGCAATGATGATGATGATGAGTTTTTCTCTACAAGTGAAGAAGAATATGTAGATATAGTTTGTGTAAAGTTTGATGGTATTTATCCCATGAAAATAATAGAAGGAAATCTATTAAAACGTCCAAAGGAAATTGAAGAGGGGTTATACATGTATAGAAGTGATCATTTTTATACACACTATAACTATCTTTCGAATAACACTAAGAAGTTTCTTAGGAGAATTCTAAGGCCCATCTTGAAGTTAAAAGAAATGATCAAAGAATAAGAGGAGAGAAATAATACTAAATTAGAAGAAAAGGAAGAAGAGATCACAAGACAAAAAGATGGAAAAGAAGATATGAATGTAGAAGATGAGATTCACAAAAATTTTGAAACTATTGTCCATCTCAAGACCCAAATTGAAAAAGACAAAAGAATAGAGGAATTATTGAAGATTCAAATAAATGACAAGGAAGATTCATGTTGCAAATTAGAAGCTGAAATTGTTGACCTTGGAAAGAAGGTAGAAAAGTCAAACAAATTTTTGAATAGCTCACGAATCTTGGATGAGATCTTGGAAAGTCAAAGACCATCATGTGATAAATCAGGTCTTGGATACAAAGGAGAAGATAAACATGCAGAAGCAATCACCTCAAAGAAGCATGAGGTAAGTCCATCAAAAGAGGAAGACAATGTTGTAAAGAAACCATCTACACAAGGCAAGGAAAATTTCAAAAGTACAAAGCAAGAAAGACATCAAGAAGCCATTCTTGAGACACCAAAGCAAAGGTATGAAAGTGTTTTTCATGGGTATTATTATTCATGTAATGGATATGGTCACAAATATTTTGAGTGTAGATCTTATGAAAGAAGATATAATGGAAGAATCCATAACATCATGAGGTGTTGGAGATGTGATCAAGTAGGACACATTGTTGTTCACTGTAACTCCATGAGATGCTACAGCTGTAGTGGATTTAGCCACAAATCCCAGGAGTGCTAGAACACAAGAAGAAAGTCCATGATGAGGACTTCACATAGCATGGCTAGAATAAGGAATGAAGTAAGAAAGGGAGACATCTTTGAAAAGATGGATACTCAGAGCTCAAGTTCTGAAGAGAAGGATCATCTACAAAAGTGGGTGAAGAAGACAGAGCAGCTAGAACAGAATGAAAGATTGAAGGAAAGTTCAAAAGTGTCATTTACTAAGGCACACGTAGGAAACATTGGTGACAGTTGCGTGGACACGCGTGTTGAACTTGAATAGGTCGCGTACACACATGCTCAGTTGTGTAGCAGGCCATGTGTCTGTTGTAAAGCCTTGGGAAAAAGGCAATGCACATGGCTTGGAGGTTGATGTGATGGTATAACTCTATATTCCAGGGTATGACATTGTTTATTGTAGGTTCTGACATTGTTTTCTACTGGTTTTCATGGTGAGATCACACAATGGTATAATAAAAATAAATATTAGGTGCATGGCACTAACCCAAGAGTATGGATTGATGTTGATCAATTGCTCATCTATTGGATTATGTAAAATAATTTGGTGGTGTACATGGCTGGTATATCTTATAGTGGATGCACATGTTGGCATATGGTGGATGCATTTCATGGATGATATCTTTTGGCACATTGTTGATGTACATGGTTGTTGTACATGGGTGTTGTGCTTGATGGGCACATTTTGGTACATGATGTACTTGGTGGATATATTCTCTATTTAATTATTGACATATATTTTGTTTCATGATGAATGGTATAGCATAAGTTTGATACATGAACAGGTCCAAGGATCATCATATGGTAGAACATTGTTCATATTGCAGAGAAGATAGGGGGAGACATGCCCTTAGGGGGAGTCATTCTTCTTCTCATGATTTTTGGAGGAGATATTTATCAGATGTATACCTAGAAAAGAGACCTATATTTGAATAAAGAGCACAAGGAGGAGCAATGGTCACATGGGGAGTATGTTCGATGTATTTTCAGAATTACATCATATTGATATACCTTGTTCAAAAGGGGAGAGATTATATAACACCAACAAGACAGGGGGAGCAACCCCAAAGAAGAGAATGGTCCTTTTCCATTGATGTCAAAGAGGGAGAGATAATCACATTGATGTGATTGATGTCTAATCATGGGAGAGATTGATGTGGAGAAATAGTCACATTGATGTAGAGCATGCTTTGTCTACATGTTGACATCAATAATTGGTAATTGGAGTTGACATCACTGTTGTTATTTCCATCAATTCCAAAGGGGGATATTGTTGGATCATGTTGTCATTGATGCCAATGGTTTGTCATTGATACCAATGGTTTGATTATTTGGGAGATTGTTGGATCATATGTAAGTGGTTTGGTTTGATTGATGTCAAGTAATTGATGGATCATGCCCTTGATGAGAATGCTATATGTCCAAGTGGAAACCAATCATAATATGGATCATGCTATGTCCAAGTGGAAACCAATTGATAAAGATGGATCATTGATATGATGCAGTGGTGAATTTATTTTCTTATCATGGTTGATAAGGTGTACAGATGGATGAACTCCAAAGTGGTCTGCTTATGGTGAAAGCCCTCACGGGAAGACACTTTACGGAATGAGTTATCCTAGAAGAATGGTTGCAGGACCCATGCTTGTAGGTGGAATAATGAGATGAATATCATTGAAGTTGTTGGTGAAACTATCCTAGATGGATAGTGCTAGTCATGCCATTTCCGGTGGTATGTGGAATGTCACATAACTCCTCACGGTTTGAGAGTTATGGCTCTATAAAGTTGAAGGACCCCCATATGATGGCTTGAAGCCCCAAAAGGTCAAAGAAGTCAAAGTGCTTGAAAAGAAGAAATCATTATTTAAATGATAAAGTAAAGTGACAAAATCAAGAAAGATTATCTAAATGATAAAATGAGGTGACAAGATCAAGAAGGAATATTTAAATGATAAAGTATTGGAGAACTTTCTATTCATGGAAAGTGATTAACCCTAAATAAAGGAAAAGAGGTTAAGTGACCTAGAAATGGGTTAAGTAACCTAAAAATGGGTTAAGTGGCCTAGAAGATGAAAGGATAAATAAGAAGCTAGTATCTCTTGTAAATTATACATTTTGGTGAGAATCCTTTTATGGATCAATGGAGAGCTTCTTGTGAATATCTTGTGGAGGATTGATGGAGAGATTCTTGTGAATATATTGTGGAGGATTGATGGAGAGCCTCTTGAGAGGGCATCCTATTTATGTGAATCTCTTGTGCATAATTGAAGATCTATTCTAAGGAAGGGAGTGAGAGGAGGATCTCATGAATGCATCAAAGTTTTGGCATGTCGTAGATCTTGATGGAAAAAGTCTCAGATCCATAGAAAACCATATTTTTTTATGTCCATGTGGGTTGTCTGTGTATAGGGTGTGTGTACACGTGGGAAGGGTGTGTGTACAAGGAGCATGGAGTGCATAACATCATAGATATTCTTGTTTGAGCTGGTGCCAAGCTCTTGAATGATGAGGCAGGTTCCATATCTGCATTCTATAGCCTCAAATCTATCACTGAGACACTGGTATGGTTACATTATTGTCTTGATAGATACTATTGTTTGATATGTTGTGAATGCTTAGGGAATTCTTGGTATGGCTTCTATGATGTGCTTCAGTTTGGTTGATTTGGTTGATGGAGCGAGCATCGCTCTTGTGATTCTATAAGTGACATGATTGCTATGGTATATTATTTATTTATACATGATTGATATAACATTCATATTGATCTATTGTGGAGCATGAGAAAGCTATTGAAGAGCTTGGATGAGTTATGACTAGCTGTGGGTCAATTTTGATAGTGGAAGACAAGAGAGAAAGTGATTGCAGGTTGCAAAGGATTTGAGCATGATAAGAAAAGAAAACCCCTAGTTGCTCAGAAGTACATGCTTGCTGCATTATACACTGGCCACATTTACACGCGGGCTGTAGTGAGCCAGGGCACGTTTACACGTGGGTTTCACTACTGACAGGTCGCGTACATGTTGACAGATTGATATCTGTTGAGGGTGTAAGATGAGTCTTGCATTATAGAGCTGGTGATCTTGTAGAGTTGTACTCTATTCAGTTGTTGCTGATAAACCCGAAGGATTGTAGTCCATAATAAAAAGAAAATTGTACATACATCTTGTGTTCTTTGTGTTCATTGTGGTGATGACTTGTTGATGATATATCGTTGATATATGCTGCTGATATGTGCTCACATCTAACTGGTTATAAATGAAATCAATGGGTAATGAATAAATGTTGAATGCTAATTGATGATTTTTTGTGTAAGAGGGAAGTTTTGTGAAAAAGAGCCCCACACTCATTCACCCCCCCTCTAAGTGTGGTAGGTGTTTCCAACACATCAATCACACATAAGGTATACACAGAGACATATTTTCACGAGGAAACCCATAAAGGGAGAAAACCTCTTCTTCTTCGAAATGATGGGCAGTCTTTTAAGTTATGTACATCATCTATGTTTGAGCACCAACTCAAAGTGAGGCTACTACCTCTATTTTACAAGCTCCAACTTGTTGAAAGAACCAACTCTCTGGTTTCTCTAGCACCGACTAGAAGGAAGCACCAACTTCCTGAGTGTTCCAGCACTGATTGGATGGAAGCACCTACTTCCACTTATACAAGCACCAACTTGTTTGAGAACACCAACTCTCTGGTTTCTCTAGCACCCACTAGAAGGAAACACCAACTCCCTGAGTGTTCCAACACCAACTGGATGGAAGCACCTACTTCCACTTATACAAGCACCAAATTGCATATAGAAAACTCTGTATTTTCCCAAGCACCACCCTGCTACCCTGTTTTCTAGCCACAACTATATAGAAGCTACAACTCCCAATATTCAAGCACCAACTTGAATATCAGAGGACCACAATCCTCCCTATCACCACCCTACCTCCCTGATTATAAATAAATGATTGAATAACCAATGACATAGATAAGTCGATTATTACCACCTCTTCTTTGTTCTGTAAATATGGTCTACTTCTAATTGTTCTGCAATTATTTTCTTCCTCTATCTGTTCTGCAATTATGCTCTGCTTCAAGTTGTTTTGCAATTCTTCTCTTGCTTTTGTCTATTCCTCATCTGTTACTCATATCTGAGTTTTATCTCACACTATGCATAATGTAATTTTTCCCTTTCTTATAGTTCAACTCATTTTTCATTCAGAATGACCAACCACACACAGTCATTGCGTGTTTCTTTTATACACTACGACCCCTTCAGTTTCCCCTTGAATATCCAAGAAAATGCATCATCAACTGAATTGCCAACCATCCAAGAGTCATGATTCAGTTCTGCTAACTGAATCCTAACTGATCGATTACCTGTGAGGTGAAACAGTAACCCTTCGATCAAGTTTCCAAAACCAACACCGTTGGATTAAATCCGTAGGATTTCGCGTTTATCTCATATGCCCACTAGCTGTGACTGAGTGCTAAACAAAGTTTGAATTTTTTGATTTCACATTTTGACATTCCTGTGATGAAGGGTCTCAACACTCCAAGTCATGATCACTGATACTCCAAGATGGAGCTTAGCACCTCTAGCTTCTTCCCCTCATGTGACCACTAGCAGTGACCACAGGCTATGCTAAAAGGTGCTTTGTATTTCATGAACTTAAGAACTTCATCGAGCCTAATCAATGGTCAAGATCTCCAGTGATCTGATGGTCCAAATCTCATCGTGATCTCGCATATCATGATTCCTGTGATGAAGGTTCTTGACACTCCAAGTCATAATCGCTGAGACTCCGAGACAGAGCTTAGCACTGCTAGATTCTTCTCTCCATCTCTCGACAATGTGACCATGAGATATGACCACTCGCCAATCAAATGATCACTTCTCTCCTTTGACTTTCCAATTAGAAAAAAATTAATCTCTTGCCACATATCCCTCCTGGATCAATGGACAAGATCTTATCGCGATTTCGCAACTTCACGGGCCTTCGTCATGCTTTATCAACGGAACAGGATCTCGATGATTCGACAGTCCAGATATTTTCGTGATCTTGCATATCACAAGTTCCCACACCATGCTCTATTGAATCCTCCAATGTGCAAGTCAGTGAAATTCCAATTGCTTGCCACATGTCCTATGACTCCAATGGTTAGGATTGTTATCATGATTTCACATATCGTGAGTTCCAACCTCTTTCCTTTGGATTTCCCGATCTGTGAAACTCCGAAATGAAACCTTTGTCATGCTTTGAATATTTTCCTCCTTCTGATATTACACTCCTGATCTTTCCATTATCGCTATGCTACTAATCATGCTGATCTTCGCCATCAATGACAAACACACATACTCTGCCTCTATCTGAAAACATGCCAACAAACCTCTTGTATAGGATGGGATCCCCTTTCTTCTTGTCATTCTTTCTGGGACCCTAGAATACTTTGGACATGTCCTCACACTCGAGGGACATTCCAGTAAGCTGGTGGATGTCTTCTGCGTGGATTGGATATCTCCTATCCAACCACAGACTTTTTTCATGCACCCTGTTGATCATGAACTTGGTACACCTCACAACTTCACCAGTGGTGCCAAACACTGGTAAGTGTTTGAGGTTCATGATGGTTGAGTTGAACAGGTTAATAAACTCAGGCTTTGGCACAAATTGCATGCCTTCCAACTCATCTAGAGAGATACTCCATAAGACATCTGTATTCATCTAGGGAAACAAGACTTGGTCTGTTAAGTCGAGGTCAAGGAGCTTAACTTGCTCCACCTTCCTCTTGAGATCACCCACAACCTCAAATTGGGGGTCGCATGGGTTATCTGGTACTGCATCCTTGGAAATGATGCTTCGACTCCCTGTAGCTCTCGACATTGTGAGTTCTGGACTATCAAAAAATTTTGCAGGCGAAATAAGGATTCAGGATCACAACTAAGGGTCGAGGGATTACACAAGCTTTCTCACTCTATATAATTCATAAATATCTAAGTTCTTTCTAGGAAACAATGTGTCCTACAATGAATTCTCAGAGCCTTATACTTGGACTTAGCTGGAAAGTTTAGTAATAATGTTTGTTCATCATTACCCTATAGATGCAAATTGGATCTGAGTTGTCCAACAGGACTGGTTAATGAGGTAAATCCTATTGGGTGATTTAGGAATTTACTGTGCAAGTTGGATAGGGATGTGGCTGATTTCAGACCTTGCCATTTGACAGATGAGAATCTCAATGCGAATACCGATGAAATCTTCACGTATCATGAATTTATGGCTTAACCGAATTAAGATGGGGTACCATAGTAATAATAAGTGTTGTGATTGGACTGGGTTTGTGTGGCACATGGACTCAAATTGCGTTCAGATTCTCTCTCCCTACGACCACAAAGGGGCCTTCATCATATTAATGAATTCCATTAATAGGTTCTTGAAGCTTCTGATCCTACGCTACTGAGTAAGCAGTTCTGCATCAAAAAACACTTAAACAGAAAAAAAAAATGAACTACATGTCATGGTGCAACACTACACACGTCGACTTTATTAACTGAATTTACAGAAACTGCAAAAAAACTCAAATCTAACTACTATACATACTCCTTCAGACTAGAGAAACAGTTCTTTAGCTCAGTTCTGAGAAATATAGGGTTTCAGGTGAGCACCATTCACCCATCCTGACCACACCATACCATCCATTTGTGTGAGTCTGACTCTCCAGAAGGTCAAATCTCTGAAACTATAAATGGTCCCAACCAATGCATTTGCAACTTTCTTGGATGCTTCTGGTACTGACTGTCATAGAGTAGGACCTTCTCTCCTTATGCAAATACTTTAGTATTGATGTGTCTATCATGCCAAGCTTTCTGCCTTGCTTTCTCAACTAACTGATGGAAGTTTGCTAAAATCCTGGTCTCTTCAAGTTCTTGTAACTCCATGACTCTCTTCCCAACTTATTCTTTGTCCAACATGTATGTGATCTGTGCAATGTACAAACTTGGAGTAATGAATTTTGTAGGCACCAAAACCTCTTTCTCATAAACTAGATGAAATGGAGTGAGCTTGTGGAGTTTCTTTGTGGTTGTCTTGTAATCCCATAATACTGCTAGAACTCTGTCATCCCAATCTTTCCTATTTGCATAACAAACTGATGGAGGAGCATCACCTTTGAAGTTTACAATGCATGTGTGGAGGCAAACAAAGGAAATCTCAGCAATGACAAAATTTCAAATTGAGCATTTAACTCAATATTTAATGAGTTGTTGAGATAGTTTTGAATACAACATTTTAAATTGTAACTTGTTTGTAAAGTCTAGAAGGACTGTAAGAAAATTGCAGATATGGAGTGTTGACTGAATCTGGCAATAATTAGCACTTATTGTAATGGGACAGAGGAGGTATTATCTTTGAAGTTTGAAATGATAGATTTCAAAATAGGATGAAAGATCTCGTGGAGCAGTCCCTAGATAGTTGATTGTTGCATCGTAATAGAGAGAGAGAGAGAGAGAGAGAGAGAGAGAGAGAGAGAGAGAGACAGAGTAGAGAAGACAAAGTAGAGTAGCAAAAACACTTTGTATTTTCATNATCTCGTGGAGCAGTCCCTAGATAGTTGATTGTTGCATCGTAATAGAGAGAGAGAGAGAGAGAGAGAGAGAGAGAGAGAGAGAGACAGAGTAGAGAAGACAAAGTAGAGTAGCAAAAACACTTTGTATTTTCATTTTTCATGAATGAATAGAATAGACAAAAAATTCTCCCAAATCCTTGGATTGTGTTCATTTCATGTGAGATTGAACAAATGTTATTCTATGTGTATGATTTGTTACAATTTCATTTCATGTATGAGTGTTCAAGAGATTGACTGTATGAGTTTGTGATGAAGATGGTTGAGCTTCAATAGTTTCTCTTCTGATACTTGTATGCAAGGTGTGCATCTCGAACGTAAGGAGTGCATCGATTGATTCTCGGATTTGACTCAGAGAGAAGTTCAGAGAGAATCAAAGAAACTTAGACTAGGTGCAAGGTGTGCACAACATCAAGAAGCTAATAAGCTTCGAAGAACCAGAGACAAAGGATGCTAGGTGGGTGAGAAGCATTTTCTTTTCAAGAAAATCCTTCAAACTGAGTTATTCAAAATCCCAAGAATGCAAGGTGTGCATCGGAGATCAAAAATACTGAAAGGGATGAAGCTCAGAATGGACAACACTTTTACAAGTATTGACAAGATCCAGGAGTTGGACTCGCAGGAGAAGTGAAGGTTGAAACCTTCAAAGCATCGAACTCTTCCAACTCTTGGAAGAAAGCACAAAATATCAAGAGGAGGAGCACAATAGCCATCGGTTAAGCTGCAAGGGAAAGATATGGAACATAGAATCCATGTCCAGACATTCAGGAGAGAGAACAGGAGGAAGAAAATATTTGAGTCGTGAGATCTGGAAGTGTGTGGGCCAACAGTTGTTGGATCCGGAAGAATGCGTAAGGAAGAAGTTCTGAAATGATTGGAACCATCCATCGTCACAAGTAACAGGTGGAAACCGATCCGGTGTGTCCATGGAACCGGAAACTGGAAGATTTGCAAGGAGTAGGGGAGTAAATTCATGAAAGGAAAAGTCACGAAATCATCCCATTCCATTGGATCCAGAATGATAGGTGGTGCAAATACACACACATCGAAGAATTGAGAATCAAAAGAAATGGAGGAAGCTACTTCCAAAAGTCCCAAAAGGAGAAGTCTTGAAATCATCAGGATCGTCCATCGGAGGGATGTGTGGAAATCGATAAACATTTCCTTGACTCGTGACTCAGGGAAGTCAAAGGGAAAGTTTTCGAAAAATCGTGAAACATGAATTCACGATATCAAATATGATCCATTGGATTGAGTCAGGTTGTGGGTCGTCGATCTGAAGCATCGACATTTTGGCATTTCAGAAGTTGGAGGTTCGAAGGAGAGAAATGTCCTGAAATCTCAAAATGTGAAGTCCCAACTTTGGTAAGGAGGAACGTGGACCATTGGATCGCCGGATAGTGAGGGTCGTTTATCGAATAATAAGGAGAATTTCGGCATTTCGAGGATCGAAAGGTCTGTAGTGAGAAGTATTTTGACTTTGTGAATCATGAAGTCCTGAAATATTTGGGAGCTAGGACCTAGTTCCTAGAGGAAGGTCACATTGTGTGCATAGGAGAGAGGGCTAGTTTTGCTAGGCCCCTAGTCAGGTCTCAGAACTTGAAGGAGTCAAGTGTCTTGGAATGAAAATCCCTGATATCGTGAAACGCAATGCGCCTATTGTGTAGGATTGTGGTCACAGGGTTGTGGTCATGTGTAGGGAGTTCATGCCTGGTGCTATTTTCATGGGCCGAGTTTGCATTTGGACCTATGGATATGCTAGTAAAGGTTCTAGAAGGAAGCTAAAGAGTTGTTCTAGTTCGAGGAGAAGAACGATCCAGTGACCGGGAGGTCAGCAGAACCTGCGGAGGTAGGGGTGTTGCATTAGGTGGTATCAGAGAAGATTTTGAGTTTCTTTGAAAACAATAGACAAAAGGAGAAAGGATGAAAGTTAGTATCATTTGTGGTATCAAAGAAAAAATAATTTTTGTTTATAGGTGACGCAGTGAAATCATGCCACCAAGAAGGCGCAGAGCGAATGCAGAAATGGAAGAAGAAATGAGGCGGGTGCAAATGAGACTAGATGGCATGGAGACAACATAGAGAAGAGAACCAGATGTTGGTGATGTTAGTGAAGCTAAAGATGATGAAGAAGAAGAGGTTGAAGAAACTGTAGTAGAGGATGCTACACAAGATCGCTAGATAAAAGTTGTTTCAAAGATAGGATCCAGAGAAAGAATAGAGGTACCTATGTATGAAGGCAATTTAGAAGTTTAATAATTGTTAGACTGGGTACATTCTATGGACAAATACTTTGATTATGAAGATATCAAAGAATACAATATGGTGAAGCATGTAGTGAAAATACTAAAAGGTCATGCAGCGTTATGGTGGGATGAACTGCAAGACGAACACAGGAGAAATGGTAAGAAAACAAATTAAAAACTCGGATAGGATGGTAGCTAAGTTGAAATACAAATTTATCCTAAGGGATTACGAAATCAATCTTTATAGAAGATTGCAAAACCTGAAACAAAGGGGTTTATCAGTGAAAGAGTACACTAAAGAAGTTTACAGACTGAACATCAGGGCTGGACAGAAAGAGAATGAAGATGAGAAGACACAAATATATATCAATGGGCTGAGATATGAGATACAAGAGGAGATCAATATGATGTCCATCAGTAAATTCGAGGATGCCTACTAAGCAGCCTTTAAAGGTGAAGAAAAATTAGCCAGGAAGCAAAGCCAACAAAGTAGAGGAGGAAATTCAAGCAGAGGTAAGGGAACCAATAGAGAGAAGTTCCAAAAGTTGAAGCCTGAAGATGATAAAGAACATAGTCACCATGAGAAGGTTGGAAGTTCTAAAGAAGGACAACATGGAGGAAGAATTTCTTTTTCCAGAGGTAGAGGAAGAGGAAGAGCTAGAGGAGGCGTGGTTAAATGCTATACCTATGGAAAAGAGGGACACAAATCTTGGGAATGCCCTAACAGAAAAAGAGAAGGAGAAGGTGGAAAAGCACACATTGCTGAAGCACAAAAGCATGTGGAAACATAAGAAGGAGTAGGCGGGAGAAACCTCATGATGAGGAAGATCATTCTAAAACCATAAAAGGAACCAGAGGAACCAGTTCAACGAACAAGCCTGTTTAGAACTGCTTGCAAGTCAAAAGACAGAGTTTGCAAGGTGATTGTTGTGCTACTTATATGTCTAATATAATGCACTCATTAATTATCAATCTAGGATTTGTAATCAACAGAGTTACAAGACACCAGTAAGAAAGGTAATTCCTAATGTCACGAATATAGAATCAAACTAGATTACGTATGCTGGAAACAAATCAAGATAGAAAAATACAATGGATTGTGGTTGTCTTTCACATAGAGGCTATCTATTCCATTATGGCACATGCAAGTATGAGATAGAATTGGTTTGATAGATCAACTCTGATGTCTGACCCAGAAAACTAATTATGCAATCCACACTTTCTGAAAGGAAATCACACATCACTCAGCATAGCATGGGTAGATCAATAGTCAATATGTTGGTTTTGCTATGGTTCACAATGAACTTCACTAATTCTTCTCCAATTAATTTGACTATTGTTTCCAACAACTATGATCACTCAAGGAAATCAAATTCATGAGAACAGAAAACAGAGCATATGTAAAACAAAGCAATTAAATATTTCTAAGCAATTACATAATGAAAATCTTAATCTAAGATATTACAACTATCATATAATAGAGTTAAAGCTTTACCTAATGCAATGCTTATATATTACTGAAAACAAACACTAATGCTAATCTACGGAGAGGCTGGCATTTTTTGGGTAGTGGGCCCTTGCCGCTTCAACAAGTCAGCTGCTAAAGTCTACATAAAGATTGCTATTAACACACACATATCACTCTCACTCACTCTTCAAAGCATAAAACCAAAACTCTCTTTAACAGTTCAACTCATTCTTAATCATAGATAGAATATGGAGATAAAAATGACAATCCATTAATCTTTTCTCAATATATGGTGTGTACTATCATACGTTGCTTACATAATGATGATATACTAACTCTCCTCTTCTACCATCCTTGCCACGACTATTTAATAGTCTGCATCATCAAACACAAGGAGGCGAAGTGATTTGCAAATCATTTAATTGTTTAAGTTTAATCATTCGGTTACATATTTAGCCTCATCCTCATGACACGAAGTGCATGAGGATGAGGTAATTAACAAACTATTCTTATCATAGCAAATAGACATCCAACTATTGATTTAGGCGAGATCTGGCACTGAACTTAGTGCATTAGACTCTTCCATACTAGTACCAGATCATAACAAAGATGGTACCGGATCATGATAGGGCGCAAAAGGTGGTACCGGATCATGATAGAGCATGGCCGTTGGTACCAGATCATAACAAAGAGGTTCATTGGTACTGGATCACCACAGGTAAGATTTAGTATTGGACGCATTTTGGTACCGGATCAGACAACAACAATCTTGTTGCGCAAGTACCAGATCAGGACAGAGTTGGTACAGGAATGCTAGATATCTAGGGGTGAAAGATTCACATATGACAAATCGAGCATTAGTATATGAAATATTTAATTCCTTTAACTCAATAAACCACAAAATACATGAAGTAA
>ML781624.1:278421-292001 GCA_009831015.1 Picea engelmannii | reverse complement strand
CCCATTTCTCGAATGGTTCAATGACTACTTGGGATTGAAGTGGCATTTGGTCTCATGCAGTAGGTTTACCCATTCATTGACATTCAACACAATTGGATACATAGGTTTTAGCATCTCTAAAAATATGAGGCCAGTAGTAACCTGATTGTAGTACTTTGTAAGCAGTCCTTTTGTCTGCGAAGTATCCTCCACAGGGGCCATCATGGCAGGCTTGTAGAATATCATGAATTTCATCTTCCCTTACACATCTTTTGATCACCAAATCTGGTCCTTTTTTGTAGAGGCAATCATCATGCCACATGTAATTTGCAATTAGTTGAATTACTTTCTGTTTTTCTCTAGGAGACAATTTCTAAGGCATCTTCCCTGTCACAAGATAATCAGCAACATCTGCATACCACTGAGTGAATGTAGAAATAGAAAATAAATTTTCATCGGGAAAGGTGTCTTCTACTGGTGCATTATCTCCCAGATGAATCATTCTAGATAAGAAATCATCCACAAGATTATCTTTACCAGGCCTATCAATAATATTGATGTTAAACTCTTGTAATAATAAAAGCCATCTTGTAACTCTAGGATTTGTTACAGGTTTGTTCATTAAGAATCGGATGGTTGAATGATCAGTGTGTACAAAAGCTTGATATCCATTAAAATAGTGTCTAAATTTATTGATAGCATGGACTACAACAAGCATTTCCTTTTCTGTGACCGTATAATTAACTTCAGCTGGAGATAGATTTTTACTGATGAAGTAAATAGCATAGGGAATTTGATTTTCTCTTTTTACAAGGACTACCCCAAGGGTTGTGTCTAAGGCACCGGTACAGATATGAAAAGGAAGAGACCAATTTGGTCCTCTTAATACAGGGGTATTTGATAATTTCTATTTTAGAATTTCAAAAGATATTTGGCATTCATCATCCCAATTAAATTCATCTTCTTTGGATAATAATTTAAACAAAGGAGTAGCTAGGATTGTAAAATTCGGAATGAATCTTCTATAGTAGCCAGCATGTCCTAAAAATTTGCGGACTTCCTTTTGGGAGGAAGGTATTCTGATTTGTGTGATGATATAAATATTTTCCGGATCAACTCTCATGCCAGAATGGGAAATGTGATGTCCCAAAACAATACCTTCAGTGAGCATCATTTTTGACTTTTCGTTACTTAAGGAAAGGTTAGTTTCCTTACACCTAATCAAGACTTTTTCTAAACTGGCCAATGCTTCTTGGAAGTCTTGTCCATGGACTATAAAGTTGTCCATGTAGACTTCCACACAATCATTGGTCAAGTCAGAGAAAATGGCTAGGAAAACTCTTTGAAAAGTGGTTGGGGCATTGCAAAGTCTGAAAGGGAGCACCCTATAAGCATATGTGCCCCAAGGGCAGGTGAAAGTGGCCTTTTCCTGGTCTTCGGGTGCTATTTGTATCTAGTTGTAACCACTAAACCCATCCAAAAATGAAAAGTACTTCTTTCTGGACAGGGTGTCCAACACCTGATCAATAAATGGTAAGGGAAAGTAATCCCTATGGGTGGCTTTGTTTAACTCCCAAAATTCTACACATATCCTCCACTTACCATTTTTCTTGGGAACTATGACAAGTGGAGATACCCATTGACTATCTGAAATGGGGTATATGAGATTGGCTCGGACAAGTTTTTGTAATTCCTCTTTTACAATATCTTTAAGGGATGGATTCATTCTTCACTGAGGCTGTCTGACTGGTCTGATTTGGTTGTTAGTGTAGATATGATGTGTGCATGTGTCAGGGTGAATGCCTTTCATGTCTGCATAATCCCATGCAAAGGCATCAAATTGTCTTTGGAGCATTTCAATCACTTTCTAGTTCCAAACTAGAGTTGATATACAAAGGTTTTCCTAGGATAATCTCAACAAGTTCAGTAATTTATTCCTTATCTGAGGAGGCTGGTGATAAAGTGTATAATTGAGTGATATTAGGGTGCCAAGTTTGTTGAAATTCGGAACTGAAAATATGTGACAATTCTGCAAAAGCCCTTGGGTATTCAATACAATTTGTGTCAGCCAAAAATAAGCTTAAAACTTGTTCATTTGATTGTTCTTGTATTCCTCTTACTTGTTCAAGTGTTAATATAGGTTTGATGAAATCTTCCTCTCCATAAGGGTTTTCTAACCAAATAGGTATTTCATGTGTCGGTTGGGCAGGAGGGAAGAGGACAAGTTTTTGGCTATGTGTGCCATTGGATATAGTCATCTCACCAGAACGATAGCTGATAAAGGCATATGCTATGGCCAACCAAGGGTGGCCAAGAACCACAGGGTTTCTTGGTTTGGAGGATGATTTAGAATAGATGACTAAAAAGTCTACTGGATATTCCCAAGAAGCTAGGGTGACTGTGATATCATCTAGACTTCCTGCAGGGCTAATGACTGGCTTATCTTCCAACTCGATCATGGTTTGGGTTGGTATCAGTTGATTGATTTGGAGATTTTTCATAGTGTCAAAAGGCATTACATTAATGGATTCACCCAAATCAATGAGTGTATTTGGTAGGGAAATGCCATTAATTTCAATAGTGACAACTAGGTTTCCATGGTCATTATATTTGTATGGCATTTTAGAAATGAATTCGGATAATTGTCCCACTACCTGGACAAGAGGAGGTTCTTTCTTCTTCCTTCCTGGTTTCTTAATGAAAATGTCCCTTATAATTTTGGCATATATAGGGATATCCTTAATGGCTTGAAGCAAAGGTATTTTTATGAACACATTTCGTAATTTATCTTCTATATCTCTGTGCAAGGGTGGGTCGGGTTTCTTCACTAATAGTGTTTCAGGGTAAGGTGGGAGATTAATTTGTTGGGGTACTCGTATGGATTGAGAAGTGATTAGGATAGGAGGAGAGGCCTCTTCTTCTATAGTGGTGGTTTGAGTGTTTTCTTCCTCAGAATGATTACATTTTCCTCCTGAATTATTACTGCAGGATTTGATTGCTTTATCACTTTCCCTGATCGTAGTTGAATTTCATAGGTGGGAAAAGTTTGAAATTCTGTATTCTGTACAGGGTGGGTCGGTCGATTATTAGGGTTAGGGATTGGCTGGGTAGGGATTGTTGTTGGTCTCGGAGGATTGTGGGCAGCTTGGTTTTGTGGTTGTTGATTGGCATTTATGGATACTTTCTGCTGCTGATTAGGATTCAAGGGGGTTGTAAATTGTTGTTGTATATGAGGTGGGAGTAAAGATTGCATATGTGGTGGGTTGAATCTAAGTAGTAATTGGGAAATGTTTGCAGGGTACTGTGGATATGTAGGGTAAGAGAGATTTCCATACATAGGTCCCCTCCAACCTTGTTGCCAAGGTTGAGTTTGTTGAGGTGTCCATTGTTGATAAGTCATTGGGGAAGGACCCCATTGTTGTTGTTGATATTGTATATTAGGATCATAAAATGTATTGGGATTTTGGGCTCTCCAAGGTCTTCTAGGAGGGTATGACTGTTCTTGTGAGACTCCTCCTCCCCTATACATGGCTTGTAGTTCGAGCAAGGTTGGACACTCAGATGTGGGGTGTTCTAGTGTACACAAACCACATATTTCTATGACATTTAATGGGTATTCTTTCTTGTTGTTCTTCTTCTTTCGACATCTATGAAAAAATATTGCTAAAGCATCTCCTTCTTGTTTGTTTTTCAGTTTCAGAGTGTCTAATTGGTTACTTATTGTGCTCAAGATGTCTATTTTAAAGTTCTCCAATAAGTTTCCTAACTCAGTTCTGGTGACTGTACCTAAACTATGTTTTATATTTCTGCTAAAAGGATCTCTTGGTCCTTTGCCTGTTTAGCTTGTCCCCTTGAGTATCTCCTACAGTAATCTACAATTTTTGAAAAAGGTTTTTGGTGTACATCTCCTGAACTCAACAAGTTTAAAACTTCTATGCAATCATCCTTAAGACCTTTCAAGAGTACAGTTCTTACCATAGTTGGGTCTGAAGTGAATAGTTTTGTCTTTTGATAGTTGTATAAGAACCTTTCTAAGTAGTCTTCAAGACTTTCATCTTCTATTTGATGCATTTTAAAAATGTCATTTTTAACATTATCCTTACAATAGTCTTGGTACTTTCATAAGAATCTGTCTTTCATTTGATCCCAAGAAAGGATTGTGTTTTCTCCTAAGCTCATGAACCATCTTAAGGCCGAATCTTTCATTGTAGCAGGAAAAAGTATAAGTTTTTGGGCATCGTCTGAGTAGTTATAGCTTCTACATAATATGTCAAACTCAAATAAAAATAAATCTGGATCTTCAGTTGACATACCTCTGAAAGTGGGTAACGATGATAGTGGGATATTCTTCATGCTGGCATTTCTAGAAATATCCAAGATTGGAAACCCAAAGGTTTTAGTTTATGTAGCTACATTTCCTTCTTCTTCTGCCATTCTACTGACGGATGGTTCAGAGATTGGATTTTCTATGTCTTCAGTAGACTCACATTCTACCTGCCCCAATACTGATTCTTTTGTTTTAGGTTCTCCTTCTAGAGCCTTGTTGGCTCCCCTTGAATTCTCTGTTGTTGTAATTTTTCCTACACCAGTGTCAGTTGGATTAGTGGGGGGGTTTGTTTTTGAATATTTGGAGTTTACAAATCTACCCTTGTTATCTCTATATCTATGCATAAAATGGAAATTTGATTCTTTAACTGAATTGAAATCCTAATTCTATCTAGAAGGTAAGAAGGAAACCTGGCTTCGGAGAACCCCACTCTAGTGGCTGTGTGGCTCTTCACTCACGTCTTAAACGTTTTATCCTCCTCCCTCAAGTAGCCTTTTTTTTTTTTTAAATTTATGCAAACAATCTAAGCTAAAAATTACTTCCTACCCTTTACAACTCCCCGGCAACGATGCCAAAATGTTGTGCTACTGATATGTCTAATATAATGCACTCATTCATTATCAATCCAGGATTCATAATCAACAGAGTTACAAGACACCAGTAAGAACGGTAATTCCTAATGTCACGAGTATAGAATCAAACTAGATTATGTATGCTGGAAACAAATCAAGACAGAAAAATACAATGCATTGTGGTTGTCTTTCACAGAAAGGCTATCTATTCCATTATGGCACATGCAAGTATGACATGGAATTGGTTTGATAGATCAACTCTGATGTATGACCCAGAAAAATAATTATGCAATCCACACTTTTTGAAAGGAAAACACACATCACTCAGCATAGCATGGGTAGTTCAACAGTTAATATGTTGGTTATGCTGTGGTTCATAATGAACTTCACTAATTCTTCTCCAAGTAATTTGACTATTGCCGCCAATAGTTATGATCACTCAAGGAAATCAAATTCATGAGAATAGAAAACAGAGCATATGTAAAACAAAGCAATTAAATATTTCTAAGCAATTACAGAATGAAAATATTAATCTAAGATGTTACAGCTATCATCTAACAGAGTTAAAGCTTTAGCTAATGCAATGCTTATATATTACTGAAAACAAACACTAATTCTAATCTACGGAGAGGTTGACCTTTGTTGGGCGGTGGGCCCTTGCCTCTTCAATAGGTCAGCTACTAAAGTCTACAGGAAGCTTGCTATTAACACACACATATCACTCTCACTCACTCTTCAAAGCATAAAACCAAAACTCTCTTTAACAGTTCAACTCATTCTTAATCATAGATAGAATATGGAGATAAAAATGACATTCCATTAATCTTTGCTCAAGATGTGGTCTGTACTATCATACGTTTCTTACATAATGATGATATACTAACTCTCCTCTTCTACCATCCTTGCCATGACTATTTAATAGTTTGCATCGTGAAACACGAGGAGGTGAAGTGATTTGCAAATCATTTAAATGTTTAAGTTTAATCATTCGGTTACATCTTTATCCTCATCCTCATGACACGAAGTGCATGAGGATGAGGTAATTAACAAATTGTTCTTATCATAGCAAATAGACATCCAACTATTGATTTAGGTGAGATCTGGCACTTAACTTAGTGCATTAGACTCTTCCATACTAGTACCGGATCGTAACAGAGTTGGTACCGGATCATGAAAAGGCGCAAAAGGTGGTACCGGATCATGACAGAGCATGGCCATTGGTACTGGATCATAACAGAGTGGTTCGTTGGTACCAGATCACCATAGGTAAGATTTAGTACTAGATGCGTTTTGGTACCGGATCAGACAGCAACAATCTTGGTGTGTAGGTACCGGATCAGGACAAAGCTGGTACAAGAACGCTAGATATCTAGGGGTCAAAGATTCACATCTAACAAATCGAGCATTAGTATATGAAATATTTAATTCCTTTAACTCAATAAACCACAAAATACATGAATTAACAATACTTTACATTATGACCTTAATACTGGCAAGTACTAGCGTTCTTGTCATTCACTCAAGCTTTAAGTGGGTCCAAAAAGGTATAGGTGAAGAGAAAAATAGGGTAATGAGAATGTCAATTTCAGGTCTCAACAGTGATCATAGACAATGGGAGAAATGACAATATATTATCCACAGAGATGGTGGAGAAGCTGGAATTGAAGACAACTGCGCATCCAAAGCCATACAAGGTATCTTGGTTGCAGAAAGGACATCGAGTAATGGTAATTCAAAAATGCCAAGTTGAATTTAAAATAGGAGGTTACAAAGATGAAATATTGTGTGATGTAATTCCTATGGATGTTTGTCATATTTTATTGGGGAGGCCATGGAAGTATGACCGAAAGGTTGTTCATCATGGAAGGAAGAATACCTATACCCTAGAAAAGAATGGCATAACACATATGATGTTACCCATATAAGACAAAGTGTAAAGGACAGAAGCTAGTTCAAGCATAGTTCTCATGAACGGGAAGGATTTATTGAATGAAGTCAAGAAAGAGAAAGAAATGTAGTTTGTTGTTGTGAGGAAGCCTAGAGTTATCCTTGCGAATACTTATGTTGAAGAATTTCCTGTAGAAATCCAGGAACTATTGGAGAACTTTGTTGATATAGTCGTGGATGAGTTACCACACTCGTTACCACCCATTAGTAGCATAAGCCATCATATTGACCTTATTCCAGGAGCTAGTTTACCAAACAAAGTAGCTTATAGGTTGACACCTAGAGAGAATGAGGAAGTCAAAAATCAAGTCTAGGAGTTGTTGGATAAGGGGTTAGTCAGGGAAAGCCTAAGCCCATGTGCAGTACTGACTATATTAAGTTCAAAGAAAGATGGAGGATGGAGGATGTGTACAGATTCCCAAGCCATCAACAAGATAACCATTAGGTATAGATTTACTTTACCAAGGATGGTTGATTTGATGGAATGTTTGAGTGGAGCAAGTTATTTTTCCAAGATAGACTTGAAAAGTGGATATCATCAAATAAGAATGAGAGAGGGAGATGAATGGAAAACAACATTCAAGACAAATGAAGGATTGTTTGAATGGTTGGTCATGTCATTTGGGTTGACAAATGCACCAAGAACATTTATGAGATTAATGAATGAAGTGTTGAAAGACTTCATAGTAAAATTTTTCATAGTATATCTGAATGACATACTAATATTCAACAAGATAAAGGAGGAACACTTAAGACATTTGAAATTAGTGATGGAAAGGTTGCAGCAAGAGAAAATGTTGATAAATCTGAAAAAGAGTTATTTTATGAAGAAGGAGCTCATATATTTGGGTTTCGTAATATCTTTAAATGAATTGAATATGGACCCAGAAAAAGTGAGAGCGATTAAAGAATGGCCATCACCGAGTAACATCTTTGAGGTAAGAAGTTTTCATGGGTTAGAAATATTTTACAGAAAAATTATCAGAAATTTCAGTGGCATATGTGTACCCATGCTAGACACTGTGAAGAAGAAACACAAGTCCTTCAGTTGGACAGAGGAAGATGAAAAAGTTCCTAAGTGTTGAAGGAGAAAATCACAGAGTATCCAATTATGGTCTTACCAGATTTTGGAAAAACATTTCAGGTGAGATGTGATTCAAGTGGATTAGCTATTGGAGCAGTCTTGAGTCAACATAATATGATAGTTGCTTATTTCAGTGAGAAACTGAATGACGCCAAGCAAAAGTATTCCACGTATGACAAGTAATTTTATGAAGTGATTCAAGTTTTGAAAAAAAGGAGACATTATCTAATTCCTAAAGAATTTGTCTTGTACAGTGATAATCAAGCTTTGCAATTTATTACTAGGAAAGAAAAGTCAAATCAGAAACATGCAAAATGGGTAGAATTTATGCAAAATTTTACTTTTGTTATCAAACACATTGTTGGAACTGCTAACAAAGTTGCAAATGATTTGAGCAGAAGGAGTTTAATTGAATAGGAATTCCAAGTGGAGACCTTAGGGTTTGAACATCTCAAGGAGATGTATAAAGAATACGTAAATTTCAAAGAAGCTTATGAGGCATGCGAGAATCCTTTATTGGGAGATAGAAGCCCATGGACTGAATATTTGATTCAGGATGGATTATTGTTCAAGGGGAGCCAATTATGCATTCTGAAATTCTCAATGAGAGACAACCTACTGAAAGAAAAACATAGTGGAGGTTTAGCTAGACATTTTGGTCACGATAAGACATTTCCACAGCTGAGTAATTCGTATTATTGGCCAAGCATGAGAGAAGAAGTGAATAAGTTTGTGAAAAAATGTAGAATTTGTAAATATGCAAAAGGAAAACAATAGAACACTAGTTTGTATTAGCCATTACCAATTCCAGAGAGGTCGTGGGACACAATCAATATGGATTTTGTTTTGGGATTCCCTAGAACTCAAAAAGGGAGTGATTCCATATTTGTTGTGGTGGACAGATTCTCAAAAATGGCACATTTCATACCATGTCAGAAGACAAGTGATGCCACACACATCGCCAACTTGTTTTTCAGAGAGGTAATAAGACTACATGGATTGTCGAGGAGCATAGTTTCAAACAGGGACACCAAATTTGTAGGACAATTTTGGAGGACTCTATGGAAGAGGTTGGGGACAAACTTGCCCTATAGTTCAACATATCACCCTCAGATAGATGGACAGACTGAAGTAGTAAACAAGATTCTGGGAAACCTATTGAGAAGTTTAGTCACTGAGCAAGGTTTTTATTGGGTAAATCAGTAGATGAAGACATGAACTGATTCCCCTAGATCTACCTATATCTAGAACACAAAAAGACAGAACAAGACACTTTCCCTAAGTTGCAATCATTGAGTTTACTATCCAAAGAGGAATAGATAGCATACCTTATGAATCACTTCCTTATATCTTTGTTGTCCGTTCTTCACTCCAGTGCTCTTGTAGAATCAAATCTGTGACAACACAAACCAACCAACGTGAAAGAAACAATAGTAGAATTCAATGACAACCTAAACATGTGATCAAAGAATTGTGTAATAAAACACTAATCATTTTATGGGAAGGAGACGTGCCACCATATTATATTAATGAAAAGTAGAAGATACAATCGAATTGCCTTGATGTCACAAGTTCCCTTTTAGTGGTCCTTTTTCATGACACACACATACACTTGCTCTGAAATTCACATGAATATAATCCACAAAATCTTGAAGGACAAATGGAGGCCTCAAGCATCGGTAAGAGAAGGATTCTTCACACAGTATTCAACTTATTCTTTCATCAATTCTCTACTTAATCTTACTTATTCTTTCTTAACCTTTTCCATGAGAAACCCATGATTATATAGGAGAAGGTGAAGTGGTTAAAAGGATGAGGATGATCCCACCAAATCAGAGAAACTAGTAGGATCACAACCACGCGGATGCCACCTCACATTCTAGAAGATTCCCCTTCTAGAAACTTGGTGAAACCTATTTCCTCTTTTACCTTTGGAATGTCATCGCACCCTGCCTATGTAGCAACCTATGAAAATCCCACAAGCCAGCCATAGAGAAACCTATAGAAATGATAGATTTCCACACTATGTAGTATGAGCAACCTGTAAACCCTTTCTAAAAAACAACCTTGTAGAGGAGGAAAGAAGTTTTTTTTCTCAAGAAAAAGTCATGTCGGGAGCTTGAACACATGTGTGTGATATCATCATTAGAATGACCAAAATAATGTGTAAGATAATCCCCCCCAAAGTATGAGGATGGAACTCATGATAGCCAAAATACTTTATAAAAATGTGTGTGTGTGTCGTGAACAAGGAGCGCACCAATTGGGAACCTGCAAACAATCAAGCATCTGCACAATATACCATGTCCGAAGTAGGCATTCCCATGTTCAGACTATAAATGATTGAAATCATAAGGATAAGTCATGGCCACCTATTATACACTGTGGATCCATGTCATCAAGATTCTACATAGCCACCAGGAATATACTGTGGATCTATGTATTTGAAAACTCAGACACGGACATAGCCATGAAATATACAAAGTGGATCTATGTGCCAATTCAAATCACAAATACTCCATCGCAGCCTAGACCAAAAATGACGAGGTCCAGGGTCTTCAATCCCATCGTCTTTTAGTACAAATCTAGCCATGTGATTATAGGTGTTGAAGTCGAACATGGTTAGAAACCACTTGATTACCGGTCGCTAATGAAAACTGTTAACAAGTGCAAGGGAAATCACCATTGACATCAATGACCCCCAAGGTATGATAATACAATCCAATGAGTGTGAATAGATGAGTTGAGGTTGAACACTCAATGGAATCTCTCGATCAGGGATCAATGATGTAAATCCATTGTTGAGAGCGAAGAAACCTGCCATTGAGGCATGAAGGCTCCAAGGCACTAAATATTTTCTAAGCCTTGTTCCTAGATAATGAGCTGAAGTTGACAGGAAAAGACTCATCACAAGAGGGCCTTGATGTATCCCCATCAAATAACATGAAACACGCAAAATATTTAGGGTAAAGCAAAGTATGGATATGATTTGGAACGAACACAAGGAAGACCAACAATGATAGGAATTGACAATTGCAGATGGTCGAATCAATAGAAGGCTTGGTTGAACTTCTCTTGAACATATGGATGGCACGACACTAGGATTGGTAGCATTGACCCAAAGGTGACCCAAGATATGAAATTGTAGAAATTTAGATGAGAGGCAAATGGATTTCCCAACCTTGATTAAAATTATGAAGGGGGTGCCATGTTCAAGAGCGACACTTACTACCATTAACACAAATATAGAGACACATCTCTTTCCCAAATTATCCCCCACCATTTCTGGAGAGTACCTCTTTATTTTTATGCAAGATTGAGGAGGATAACATATGCTTGTTGATGTAATCTCATCCTTCGGACGAGTCCCTTAGAGTATTTTTAATGAACCCTAAGGAGTGGTTTGGTCCCGTATGGGTCTATCGATGTTTTTTTAACGAGTCCAAAGATAGAAAACTTGAAGGTTTTTCATGTTTATAGAGCCTGGAAAAACACTTAAAAGAGAACTCTCTCAGTTCCTTTTTCATAAAATAGTTTGAAAGGACCGAAAAAGTGATAAACTATTGCCCGTTGAACATTTTATTCAAATAATTTTACGAGCATGAACAGAACAAGGTCGCTCAGAAATATTTTCGTTTTAAAGGAGTGTGAAAAGAGATTAAAGATTACTCTGTAAGTTTCGTTATTTTCGTGTTACCATGACGAGTACGAAAAGACAACAAAAGTATACTCGGTTACGTTCTCATCATTTTTCAAGCATGAGAACGAACGAAGACTAAGCTTTAGGTTTTGTTAAAAAACCCTAAAAAATAAGTGTGTATGCGACGAAAAAGACAAACAAATTGCAAAAACTGTCCATACTTCATTGTTCAGAACCCTAGTCTGCCCATCTGCGAGAAGCAACACTCACGAGACTATTAGCTTTTTGATAAAATATATTCAAATAATATAAAATATATTCAGAAAAAGTAAAAAATGAGATAAATAGGGATAAGAACTCATTTTTAGTATTTCATTTGTATTTGACCAAAAACTTTGTCCAAAAGCCCTTTTTCACCGCGTATTTTGGCAGTCGATTATGGAGAGCTTGAGTGATTATTTGGCAAACGGTCTGCGTAGAAATAGTAAGTACCTCATCTCTTTCCTTTTAAATGGTTTAAAATGCAATTTAATCAGTTAAAAGATGAATTTTTCGGTGAATGTTTGGAGCATAGGCGCACACTGGGGCCGCCGTAGGTGCCCTATATTGGGGCCTGTGAAAATCAAGGATTCTCATAGGCCCTTAATAGTTCACCTATGAAAACCATTTTCTATAACTAAAGCCCAGTCGCGGCGGCATAAAACCCCAAAAAAAATATACGGTGGACCAAAAAGAATTCTAAATTATGATAATTAAAGTTGTTAACTTCTTTCCTTCATCTCCATGCAAGTATTTTGGTTGCAAATATGTTGGAGTGGAGAGAAAGAGAGAATGAATATGATGATGTAATGGATTTGAACAATCCCAAAACCCTAAATTCCCTATGACAGTGTGGTTTATTAAAATTATTCAAGATCCAGGGCATGAGAGCGCAACTGAGACTGTTAGAATATTTGGTATGTATCTGGGACGTGGACCAACACATATTCAATGTGGGTGTTCATGTGCTCTCCTTGGACATCGAAGACATATACTTCTTGACAGGGTTGTCTCGTTGTGGGGTGCAAGTGACCTTAACAAGAGGTCGAGGTGGGGGTTTATCGATGAGTGAATACATCAGACATTATTGCAAACCTAGGGCCGAGTGGCGCAAGGGTAAGGTGGTTATAAGAGGGGTTCATGATATGACCTTGAGAACCATCCTTTTCACCATCGCATGGATGGCAGGGAGTGCTTCTCCACACATGGCTCTGCAGAGTTATTTCCAGTATGCTATAGAATGCATGAAACCTCATTTGTTCAACTGGTGTGATGGGCTTCTTCGTAGTATGAAGAGCTAGTTGACCAAGAGAAAGAAAGGGGATCTAAAATAGTTTGGGTATGGATCCATTTTGGTATATTTCTTCCTGAAAACAGTCTCTCACTTTTTCTTATAGGTAGATTGGAATATACCAGTGCCACGAGATCCATGGATGAAGTGGTGGTGTGATCTCATGTCCCGACACATGGCAGGTCCCATTATTAGATATAATGACACCATTTTTTATTGGCTGTAGCCCCAGATCTTGATGATCGATGACTATGCATATGCTGGGATGGATTTTCGCAATGCTCCTGACTTAGTGCTACCTGAGGGTTCTCAGTGGGGGGAACTAGGTAAGAAAGATATTTTGCTTTTATAGTGTTTTTTGTAAATTTTCAAAATATTAAATATTTTTATGTGTTTTTCAATCCAATGACTATTCAAAAATATCCTGACTATACATATGTAGGCCCATTCCGCCCCCCAGGTACATCCCCTATCCAGAGGAGAGGGGAAGTAGCAGTATTCACAGGATGGGATGTGGATGACTACGAAGTAATCGAACAGAATCTAGAGGGTTTGACTGCAAGGATCCCAGATATGTTGATTGACAAGGTCCCAAGGAATTTCCAGTGCCATACTATAGGCGTGGCTAGTCCATTGAGATGATTGATCTATAGGGTAGCATGAGTAGTAGTGTGTTACTGAGATCAACATCCATGATGCCA
>ML781624.1:249175-274255 GCA_009831015.1 Picea engelmannii | reverse complement strand
GATTACAACCTGAGCCTTGATGTCGTAAGGTCCCTTCCAACTGTCCTTCGTTCCCCACACACTTCTTGCTCCAAGGATTCTGAAACCATAGATCTGATAGCCACTCACAATCTATCTTGACAAAGCAAATCTCAAAGCCACTCTAATCAAGCTAATAATTCCAAGCCAAAAAACCATAACCATGAACCCCTTCTCCATGAGAGATCCTCTCCTTTTATAAGTTGAAGGGGATAAGGTGAGGAGGTTAGGATGATCCCACTAAATCATGAAAGCGAGTAAGATCCAAACCATTCGGATGCCACCTCACCATAGAAGCTTCCCCTTCTAGAAGATTCGAGAAATCGCTCATTTTTCCCACGTGCTGGAATGTCGCACCCTAGCTATATAGCAACCTGCGAACTGTTCGCACCCTGGCTATAGTGCAACCTGCAAGAATTGGTCATTCTCGCATCCTGCCTATATAGCAACCTGCGAACATCCCTTTTTATAAGGTTTTTACATAGGAAAATGCAACTTCTTTTCTCAGGAAAAGTTCTTCTCCCTTCTCTCTTCAAGAACTTAGGCCACTATGACCCCTCTGAAGGAAACAGATAGGTTTACATCATTAACGATCATAGGGATGACGAAAATAATGTGTAACAAACACATAATTAGCTAATGCATCTGTTAATGTATTTAGACATCTAGGAATGTGTTGATACTCAATATAATCAAAATAATGTTCCAAGAGGTGAATTCATAAGTATACCTGTAACAAAGTAGGACTTTGAATAGCATAGACATTACTTAACTGTAGCACTACTAGTTGTGAATCAAGTCATATAACCATCCGATGAATCCCAAGTGAGATAGCATCAGTCAACAATTTGATAAAGAAACTATACTCTGCTATATTATTGGTTGCATGACCGAGGCAAACACCATGTAGACTGATAAGTTCATTCGTGGGTTCATAGATTGCCCATGCAGCAGAAGATAGGTTCTGAGTGCTACAGCTAGCCCCATAAACAAAGCCAAGGTAGGGTAACAAAGACTCTTACATCTAAAAACCAAGCACAATGCAAGATAAGCGGTCGAGGGTAGAAACCAAATAATGAAAAAAAACACACAAACGTAGTACACTACAATATGATACAATAAAATACAAGCGCTCATGCAAAGATAGTCTAAGAATATTACTTATTTAAGTAAAGCCTATTTCTGGGCTCACTCAAAGGAATTCCATCATAATCTACTAACTCATAGGCTCCCTTCTCCAACACTCATAAGGGCCTCGCCACATAGCTTCGAATTTTCTAGCACCTAGCAAATCACGATGTTGTTCATAGAGGAGAACTAGATCGCCCTCAGAGAAAATATGTGGTTTTACATGTTTTTCGTATTAGGCCTTGACACATTTATTTTGGGTTTCAATAACTAGGGTGGCATCTCGACAGGCTTCATCCAATTGCATAAGATACAACATACATTTTTCTTCAGCAGAGGTGTTTGGAAGAAGTTCAACAGCTAGATTTAACAATGGGATCTCACATTCAATTGGTAAGACAACTTTTAAACCATACACTGATTGGAAAGGTGTAAACCCCGTGGTAGACTTCACAGATGTTTGATAAGCCCATAATGATGAAAACAACATCGTGTGCCAACTTTTTTTGTGAATTCCTATAATTTGTTGAAGCATGGTGATAATAACCTTGTTGATTGCTTCAACTTGACCATTGGCCTGTGGGTAGTAGGGGGTTGAGTTTTCATGTCGAAGACCCAAATTTTTCATGAGCTCAGACATCATAAAGTTCTGAAAGTGGTTACCATGATCAGTGATGATAGACTATGGGATTCCAAATCATGCTATGATGTGATTGAATATGAATAGAGCTGTAGTTTTTCCTGTATTGGCGAATGTAGGCATCGCCTTGACCCATTTTGTGAAATAATCCACCGCTACTATTAGGACCCATAAATGTCCCTTTTTCACTATATCTTTTACCCTTTAAAACTTATCATTCATATGATAAATGACTATTTTAATACCTCCAAGACCCTTTTTCCTAAGGTATGAGTCATTAATCTTGCTTTGATATTCTTATTTATTTAACACATTTGATTGGTAGTATTTCTCATATTTTACCCATAAATGCGCAACTAATGATCAAAACGTGTAGAACAACCAAGAATTAAAGAAACATGGTTGTTGTTACACCAATTGTTATAGTTGTGTGCTAGTCTTGCATGTTGTTACACGACTATAGCAAACATGCATCTTTCCTAGAAGCTATCACACTTGCTGCAATAGACGCCCACTTGTCCTGGAAGTTGTTACACCGACTGCAACATATGCGCACCAATTCTAAAATTTGTTACACTCGCTACAACAAATGGACACCGATCCTAAAATCCAAATCCTAAAGAATGATCCTTTGTTGTTACACATTTTGGCTAATGCTGATGCTTTGTCCAGATTTGATGAATATGACAGATCTCTTGTATCTTATGAACAACTTAAGAATCTGGGATTCTGAAGGTTGTTTTGAGTCCATTTTGAACTAAATGACTCTGTATTTAAATAACATAGATTTTCTAATCATTAACAAAAAATATTAGCTATGGAATTGATCTAGGATGCTCCCCATGCTCAGAAAATGCTCAAAAATCAAACTTCTCAGAATTAGATGAAACCAATTCCATTACGACCAAATCATCATGTTGATTCTGGGAATATATTTACTTTCTCAAATGGATGTTGTATGCGAGAATTATGGGCTGCCACATGGCACCAGGTCAGGGTCAAATCGCAAGTTCCAAAAATATTTGGGGGTCCATGGGTTTTAAACCCACGATCACCCACCAAGACCAAGCACCTTAGAGGAGAGCCATTACCAATGCACCACCATGTTTCTTGTTTAATGAAATACATTTAAATTTATTTAAAATGTAATACAATACTATGTAGCTAGAAGGGGGTTGGGGTTAAGCCTCGACCCATGGTTTTATACATTCATATGACCAAAGAGAGGGAGTGCATTCCAGTCAAGGGGGATAAGCCCAATAATTAAAAATAAAGTGGGTTTTATCCTATAGTTAGTGATTTTTTGGGATTTTGACTGATATTATGCCCAGAAAGTGGATTTTTTGAGGATTTTAGGCCATTTGAAGGGGGATTTGATCCCAAAAAGAGGCTAGATCTTGAGGGAAGTTGGGATTCCTCATATGAGCCTCAAAATATATATAAACTAGGATTTTTGAAGCTTGTAGGAGACTCTTTGATGCAGGGTTTTGAAGGGGCAGTTTGTAAATTTTGGCCTTTTCTCATGTTTTGAGAGGATTTTGATGATGCATGCATGAATCTGAGAAAGGAGGTCTTGCACAACATATCTGAAGCACATTATGTAACAACAAAGAGCCTATGTAAGAGAACTTTGAGCATTTTAAAGAGCAATAAAGAGGTCCTCCACTTGGAAGTGGGCCCGAAGACATAGCCAACGATTGGTGAACTCCGTTATCAACCTCTTGTCTCTATTTCTCTTTCTATTTTTCTATCCTATTCTCTCAATTTGCAGCATGGATATTAATGGCTGATATCTTTATTCATTCATAAGTATCAAGTAAAAGTCACATTTGATATTCTGCAAACAAGATAATAAGCTTTATGTATTTCGCATTCTTAACGATCCGATGCCTAAAATACATTAAACTAACTTGCGATTAATCAGTAATACCTTCAATTTTGGATCAATTTTATGGTATCAGAGCATTTGGTTTTGAAGGTTTGACAGGAATTACAATCATTGGATGCTCACCGGAGAAAAACTCAAGTGAAAAGAAGGCCAACTTGAGGCTGTTAACACAGAGATTCAAAGGAGACCGCATAAGCAAGAGATGCCTTCGCCAAGAAAATTGGGTCCCTACAAAACTGAAGATGATTTCTTCTAGGCCTTTAAAATGATACAAGCCATGGTAGAGGAGATTTATCATGAAATAGGGCAATGAAGGCTTCAAGGTAATGAAGAAGGTGAATCTTCTATAAGAGCAGAAGGAGGAGTTGGAGGTGGTGGACCTTCAAAACCTTCTTCTCCTTCATCCTCATCATCTAGTAATGAAGCAACTGTACATTCCTCCAAGGATAATAAAAAAAATCATCATTCTTCTTATATGCCATTATTAAAGTTAGATGTAAAGTTTCAATTACCTACTTATGATGGTGAATTAGATGCAGAAAAGCTAGATAATTGGGTGAGACAATTAGAAGTCTATTGGAGGATACAAAAGATTGTTGATGAAAGAACTAAGATCCAACTAGCAAGTCTCAAATTGGGAGGCACAACTCTCATATGGTGGGAAAGTAGAACTAGAGATGATCTTAAGAAAAGTGGTGAAGCAATCTCTTCCTGGAATGAATTTGTTATTGCATTAAAACAATAGTTTTACCCTTTAGCTTACACGCAACAAGAAATGATGAATTGGCAATGTTTAAGGCAAGTTAAAGGTCAAAGTGTACAAGAATATACTCAAATATTTCATAAGAAAGATTTAAATTTGGGTATTCCTTTGTATACACAAGAGACACTCCTAAAATACATTGGTGGTTTACATTCTTATCTTAAGCACACTATTCTTATGCTAAATACTTCTAACTTTGGTGAAGTATGTGTACAAGCTATTCACATTGAATCAAGTAAAGGGAATATTGGTGATAATGTTTCTACAGATACTTGGCAAAGAAAGGATGCAGGGAAAAGGAAAGAGAAGAAGACAACCACAACAAGAAAGGAGAAGCCTACTTGCAAGCATTGAAAGAAAGTAGGCCATGATGAATATCGTTGTTGGGTCTTACATCCTGACTTGAAGCCAAAGAAGTATGCCAACCCGGGAAGGAAGAATACCACAACTGCAAAAATTCAAGTGGATCTTGGATCAAATTCCAGTGATGAGACACAGGTTGTAGCTATGGGAATCCCAGGTATAAATTTTGTTGCAAGTACTAGTTCTTATAGATCAGTTGATGTCAATGATGAGTGTAAAAGGAATGAAATTTTCCACATAAGGGTTATAACACATAATGTTAAAGTTGATACTCTTGTAGACAGTGGATCGCAAGCCAATCTAGTCAGTGAAGATGTTGTAAATAATTTGGGACTTGAAACTAAGTCACATCCTAAACCATATCCATTGGGATGGATATGTGGTGATAATAATTTACAAGTAACCAAGCAATGTAAAATCAAGTTTGCAATCACTTCTAACTATGTTGATGAAGTAGAGCTTGATATCATGCCACTGGACATGTGTGGAATTGTCTTGGGAAGCCCCTACCTTTATGATAGAAAATACATATTCTACAGGAAGGATAATAAATATTGCTTCAAGAAATATGGGAAAGAGTACATTGTTCGTGCTCATCACAATGAAAACTGACAGGTCTTTTGCAGCTACAGGGCAGTTAAAATGAATGGTAAATGCAAGCAAAAGTTTAACAACTATGTTTGTAACAAAACATGAAGTTTGTGATGCTAAACATGATATGGTTTAGTATGTTTCTAACAATAATGAAGTGTCACCAGGGTTACAACATGAGGTTCGACTACATAATTTGATTATTGTTCCTGTTCAAAAGGGGAAGCATGCTTTTTCATTTTCATTTGCATACTCAGTATTGTTGATTAGTCTGTTGCTATTCAATGGTGTATGGCTATTAACTGCGACAAAAAATGTAGATGATTGTGCAATTGATGGGATGATTACTTTGATAAACAATGCTATCTCAGTTTTCATGTTAGTTGTGATTAGTCAAGTGATCATTATCCCAGTAGAGATGATGGATGATACAGGACAAAGTGAGGAGGTGATACCCTCGCTTCTTACCTGAGAAAAATCATACTTTTGGTGGTCCAAAATCTTCCAAAGTGGGGAGGAATGATCCAAGAGGCTCCCCAGGCTCAGAAAATGATCAAAAATCAAATTTCTCAGAATTGGATGAAAACAATTCCATTACGACAAGCTTGTCGCACTGATTCCAATAGTATATTTACTTTCTCAAATGGACATTGTATGCGAGAGTTATCGTACTCTAACCATTTTCTCAAATAGCTAAAAAGTCAAAGGATTGACAACAAGTCAATGCTGACATTAGCATGATGTCAACATGACATCACCAATGACACCTCATGATGAAAACTTGGACCAATGGCAGTGTGACAAGTGGCAGCAGTTGACTGGGCATATGTGGATGGTAGATCCAATCAAAATTTGACACATGGCAAAATCTGGTCAAATGTGAGGTGCCACCTGGCCTAGGCATGGGCAACCACATGGCACCAGGTCAGGGTTGACTGGCAAGTTCCAAAAATATTTGGGGGTCCATGGGTTTTGAACCCGTGACCACCCACCAAGACCAAGTGCCTCAGAGGAGAGCCATTACCAATGCGCCACCATATTTCTTGTTTAATAAAACACATTTAAATTTATTTAAAATGTAATACATTACTATGTGGGTGGAAGGGGGTTGGGGCTAAGCCCCAACCCATGGTTTTGTACAATCATATGACCACAGAGAGGGAGCACGCACCAGTCAAGGGGTCTAAGCCCAATAATTAAACAAAAAGTGGGTTTTATCCTACAGTTAGTGATTTTTTGGGGATTTTGACTAATATTATGCCCATAAAATGGATTTTTTGAGGATTTTAGGCCATTTGAAGGGGGATTTGATCCCAAAAAGAGGCCATATCTTGAGGGAAGTTGGTATTCCTGATATGAGCCTCAAAATATATATAAAATAGTCTTTTTTAAGCTTGTAGGAGGCTTTTTCATGCAGGGTTTTGAAGGGGTAGTTTGTAAATTTTGGCCTTTTCTCATGTTTTGAGAGGATTTTGATGATGCATGCATGAATCTGAGCAAGGAGGTCTTACAAAACATATCTAAAGCACATTATGTAACAACAAAGAGCCTATGTAAGAGAACTTTGATCATTTTAAAGAGCAATAAAGAGGTCCTCCACTTGGAAGCGGGCCTGGAGACATAGCCAACGATTGGTAAACTCCGTTATCAACCTCTTGTCTCTATTTCTCTTTCTGTTTTGTTGTTCTATTCTCTTAATTTTCAGCATGGATATTAATGGCTGATATCTTTATTCATTCATAAGCATCAAGTAAAAGTCACATTTGATATTCCGCAAACAAGATAATAAGTTTTATGTATTTCGCATTCTTAACGATCCGATGCATAAAATACATTAAACTAACTTGTGATTTATCAGTAATACCTTCAATTTTCGATCAGGAATTGTGAAGTAAAGTGAAGCAACTTTTAATTGAAAAAAATTGGTGATTTTAATAAAGAAGGTGACTTGAGTTTATCCAACCTACTGTGATCTCTTTGAGTGGATTCGGTGAGAAGGAAAGGTCCCACCTTGCTCACAGACTCCCCTTTGTTTTGTTGTTTTAGATTAGCTACTTGGATTTATGTGAATAACCTGTTAGAATTATTAGATCATAATTTTGTTATAGTTCAGTTCCTTTCTATCAAATGTTCATCAGTGTGTCTCATGAGAATCATAAGTCAAGTGTTGTATACTATCGGAGAATTGTCTTTATGTACTAGATAAAAACATTCTTTCAACAATAAGTAATTAGAAGTATGAATTTACTCCCTGCAACTAAAGTAGATTTCCTTTCTGCAATTAGCATGGAATTCCTTTCTGCAAGGATAAAATAGAAAATCAGAATAAGATAGATAATCCAAGATTCTTATACACTCATCAATCTATATTTCAATTAAGCAAGCGTGATTTCAATCCTGCAATAGTAGATTAGAACTCCAGCTGTGTCAGAAACTTGTGCTAGTGTTTAGTTTTCCAAAACTCTGTTTTCTTTCAATACTGCAACTTGATTAATGTTTTCTTTCATCAATCTAGCATAGGCTATGAACAATTATATTGCAATAAAAAAACATCCCTCGGATTGACAATTTATATTGAACACCTTAATTATCTATTTTTTTGGACAATTAAAGTGCCCAAAATTTTGGTGTCATTGTCGGGGAAGATAATTATAGATTTTTGTAAGAACAATATTTTTCTTTTCTTAGGAATGAATAAGTATGCATGAATCGAGGAACAAGAGGATGTATTCCCAAAAATACTAACCCTACAGGTACAAGAGGATGTGGAGGAAGGAACCCTCAACTGGGAAGACCAACCTTTGTTGATGAGATTATAGCTAGAGTAAATTCTTCCTTAGGATCTATCTTTCTCCTTTCAAATCCTCCAAGGAGACAAATTTATCAGTCAGTAGAACTGCCCCAGCTCGAAACATTGCTTTCATCAAGGTATGAAGATGAAATTTTTTCACCAACAAATTAGCAAGCAACACTGGAGAATATTGAAGATCGAGGAATTATAGCTCGGCCAAGAGAAAGACCAGAAGAAGTTGTTTATCATATTAATGGAAAAATAGTCACTAAGGAGGAGTGAGACTCATACCTTATTGAGTGGAATGAGAGAGAAGCCATGGAAAATAAAGGAGATATGAAGAGGAGTTCAACTGAGAGGAGCCACAGAACAATGAAGATCAGGTAAATGATGAAAATACTATCTCTACCATGGTTTTTCCTATTACTAATATTCCTACAAGTGGGATAGATACTATGAAGAGCATACCTATTTTAGCCCTACCAAATTTCCATGGATTTTCTACAGAGGATCTAGATGAATTTCTATTTGAATTTGATATTCTGTGTAGAATCTATGACTACACTACTACTGCATAGAAACTTAAACTATTTCCGACCACATTTAAGATGGTTCATGAGCCTTGGAGGAGAGAATATCTCAACATGGGTATAGATGAGGCATATTTTCCTGAACAAGTACCAAGATTACTGTCGAACAAGGGAACGAAGGAAGGAAATGTTCAAGATGTCTCAGAAAGAGGATGAGACCCTTGAAGATTTTGTAGAACGACTCCGGTACAATCTACAATGGTCTGGGCATCCGGATGTGAGTAAGGACATTCTGAAAATTATTTTTCTAAAAGGGGTTAGAGATGATTGTTTAGACATGTTGAATTTTCTTCGAAAGGGAGATATATCTAAAGAATCCTATGAAGACACTGTAAATCTTTGCAAGATATGTTCTCGAGGAACTACAAGGAATAATTCAGTTACCAAGGATACCACTTTTTCAAGGGTACAAAAATCGCCAATGGAGGGGCAACATGAGAGGAAATAGGTAATCTATTAGAAGATTTCAAAATAGAAATGATTAACTCTTTTGCTTCACAAATTGATACTCTGCAAATTAAACAAAAACAAGCAAAAGAAGAAAAGGCATTGTCCATTTTCTGTCCAAAGTGCAGAGACAAACATTCGAAAAGGGAATGCTCACTGAACAATGTTCAGGTATGTCTTATTTGTGAATTGGATCATCCTATTAAAAAATGTCACTCTTTACCAGGTGTAAAAGAATCAATGAAGGTGATTAATGAAGAAGTAGAGGGTACCTATATAATTATACAAAGAAGACAATGGCAGCCAAGAGGCCAAGGTATGAACTCTCAATTCTCTCCTACAACACTTAATTACTGGAAAAATCAACTACCTTATGGATAGATGCATGTTCCCCATCCAAATCCAATTCTCCCTCCTTATTAGGATTCTAATGCATGGTTACCTATGCCCCAACAATAGAGTCACCATGGGCAATGGAACCCATATTGGAGAGGCCCTCAACAACAACTTAGCTATCAAAACCATCATCCAAACCTCTATCAACAATAGTTCCAACCCCAGTATAAGCAACAACAGCTACAGTTACCTCCCAATGCCCCACAAAACAATCCTCCCTTACGACCTCAAATGCCTGTGCAACCTAACCCAAACCCAAATAATAAGGCCATTTAGAATATTGATATATATAATGTGCCAGCTCTATCTATTACTCCTATGCCTTGTGATGAGATAAAATTAAGATCAGGGAGAATAGTCGAGCCCATAATTGAAGATGCTCCATCTTTAGAATCAGACAAGGAATCAGGAGAAAAACCATTTGCCAATACAAAATAAATTGACCAACCTATTAAAAAATCAGCAGACCCCCCATTCCCCGAAAGATTGGAAATTAGCAAAACTGTGGAATTACCATCCTTCAATATCTTAGAAGAATTGCAAAACCTGCATGTTAACATTCCACTATTGCAAGTGATTAGAGATGTCCCTATTTATGCCAAGACTGTGAGAGATATCTGTATCAGAAGACCTAGAAGAAAACCTAGGGACCCCCTCATAGTGCATGTAGTGGGTGACTTGTATGAACTGATGTTAGGAAAAACCCCACCCATTAAATATGGTGACCTAGGAAGCCCTACAATCACTGTCAAAATTGGCCAAACACCTATTCCCCATGTGTTAGTTGACTTAGGGGCAACAATTAATATTATTCCAATAGAAACTACACAATTGTTTCAACTCAAAACACAAGTTTGACCTACTCCTACTATTTTAGAATTAGTTGATCATTCCACCATCAGACTAGAAGGAGTAATTGATGATTTAGTCATTTTAGTTGATTCATGGGAGTATCCTGCTGATTTTGTCATTTTGCAACCGAAAACCTGTCTGGGGGGCCACCCTCTAATCCTCAAACGACCATGGTTAGCTACATCTGATGCCTTCATTGGTTGTAGATCTAGTTCCATGACTATCTCTGATGGTTATGAAACAAAAAAACTTACCCTGTATCCTCATGATACACCCAGTATGGAACCCGAAAATTCTTTATCGATGGACATTGAGGATGAAGGTGCTCTGCCTATGTTAACCATAGGAAAATATCTGAGTTTCAAAAATGAGATAGAGGATCATTTAATCAACTGTTTTATTTGTGACCCCTCTGCTGTTACACAAAACACGCATCACCTATTGATTGGAATCTTTGACACTATTGCCCAGGAAGAGATGAACCCATAAATGTTCTTTGAAAATGTTGTAAGTCAAATTGATTCAGCTGTAATAGCAAACGTTGTAACAACAAATGTTGTAACAACAAATGATGAAACAACAACAACCGAATTATTTCCCAAAGTCAGTTCTAAGAGAATCACTGTAGAAATCGAACCTGGAAAAATCCTGAACATCAATCCCGATTTATCTATTGCTGAAAATCATCGATTGATGAAATTACTAATTGAACATAAGGAGGCATTTGGCTGGGATTACATGGACATGAATGGAATTTATTCTAAATTATACACCCACCATATATACATCAAGGAATACTACTGACCCATTTGCCAACCCCAAGGAGGATGAACCCTAATCTTAAAGAAATAGTTAAAGAGGAACTCCAAAAACTTCTCAATGCTAGATTCATCTATCCTATATCATATAGAGAGTGGGTTTCACCATTGGTTATTGTAGCTAAAAATAATGGTAAGTGGAGAGTGTGTGTGGACTATAGATCCCTGAATAAGGCCATGCAGAAGGATCATTTCCCTCTTCCATTTATTGATCAGGTTCTAGACAACCTAGCTGGGAAAAAGTTTTTCTCTTTCCTAGATGGATTCAATGGCTATAACCAGATAAAAATTACTCCACAGGACCAAGATAAGACCACCTTTACTAGCCCTTGGGGTACATTTGCCTACAAGGTTCTCCCATTTGGCTTGTGTAATGCGCTAGCCCCTTTCGAGAGAGCTGTAATTGGTATTTTTTCAGATATGGTGAATGATTGTATGGAGATATTAATGGACGATTTTACACCTTAGGGTATGGATTTTTATAAAGCCTTGACTAATATGGAAAAAGTGTTGAAAATATGTATATATTCTCATATTTTTTTAAGCACATAAAAATGCCATATGATGATGAGCGAAGGTGTGGTGCTGGGACACTTCATTTCTTAAGCAGGAATCCAGGTAGACCCAGCCAAAATCCAGGTAATTTTGGACATTCCAAATCCAACAACTAAAAAAGAGGTAAGAAGTTTTTTAGGGCATGTTGGATATCACAGGAGATTCTTTAAAAAAAATTCCAAACTTGCCTCTCCCTTTTTTTTCTTACTAACAAAATATGTTGACTTTCATTGGAATGACAATTATGAATTGTCTTTTATAGATCTGAAACAAAAATGATCCATAGCTCCCATTTTGATAGGGCCCAATTGGGCTTTTCCTTTTCACATTTATTCAGATGCCTCAGACACTACAATTGGTGCAGTACTAGGGCAACAGGAGGACAAAGAACCCTATTGTTGTTGGTAAATAATACCCTACAGACTAACAAGCTAGGGCCGAACTTGTACGCAGATCATGACCTTAAAGAAATCACTTTTAACCTATCACCCCAAAACTCAAACCCCTTTTCTCACAAACAAGCATGGAAAAGACCTACTAACCTTTTTACTGATGTTTGGTGTAGATCCTCCGTTGCGCTTTGTCTGCTTGCTTGCGCTGCTCCTTCCAAAGACAATCTTGCAATCAAGACAAAACACTACACATGCATGCTATTTTTCTACTTGAGGGTTAGAGATTAAGAATAAATCAAATAAAACATATATAAATCATGCATTGGGATGAGAAAAGTATTATTTTATTAATCTCAAGATGAATCAACTTACAATAATGATAGAGGCCAGCCACCGTTCCTCGATCTTGACCCTGGGCTCTTCCTCTTCTTTTTCCTCCAACTGCTTTGCTTTAATTCTCCTTAATCTTGACGAAATGCTAAAGGGTTGGGACAAATGGATTCGGCAATTGGGCAGAGTTTCTTTGCTATCTTTTTCCTCCTCCAAATAGTACCCCTACCCCTTCTTTTATAGGCTAGAAGGAGCTAGGGTTTTGGATGAACTCTCGGCCATGCATGGCCGGGAGTTTCAGTTAACTGACCCATAGCTTTTTGTCCCGTCGAAAACTTTCCTGTTTTTGTGCTTTGTTAGGTAAACGCGGGCTGTAGTAGGCTAGATAGTGTTCCAACGCATGCAGTAGTAGGCCTGACAGCATTCCAACGCGTGCAGTAGTAGTTTAGAGCGTGTTTTACTTGATTTAAGAGGATTTGTAAGAGTTTATTCAGCATGGCTTTGGCAAGGAAGGGATATGAGTTGGCCTGATGCCAGGTAAGCATGTGTGGTGCAATTTAGGGTTATAACAGATGCCCCCTAATGTGTGAGGTCAGAAGAGCATATGATGGCCGAAATACATTACCAATTCTTTACCAATCTGTATTGATATGCTAAATGAGTGGGCCCAGGAATCAGGAATTAGGAGGTGCCATCTACAAAAAATATCAAATGTCTCATTGAGGCGGGCATACCCATGCTCGGGATAAAATAGAACCATGATTACCAATCAAATACACTGTAGATCCATGTCCAACAACTATGAAGAGTAGCCGCGAACAATACACAATGGAGCTACATCTCGAAATCAGAAAGATATACATATAAAGTATCCATCTCCTAGAAGATGATTCGGCCTGATGGATGTACTTCAGAGCTCGAGTAACAACTTCAAAATCTTCTAAAAATTGGTTAGGAGTGTAATATGAGTGTACGACTACACTACCCAGAGGTATTCGATGGCTTGTTGGTTATGGTCTTGATAATCTTGATGATCAGACTGAAGGCTTCAGTGATTTCGAACAAAGACTTGATTGGACGTTCAGGATGGCCGAGTATGCAGACAAGAGACATATTGCAGAGGGGCTGACTCAAGCTTAGTGACAAACTTCCCTTAGATAATAGCATGACAAGTGATAAAACTCAGGCAACATATCTGTTAATCATAAGTCTATGAAGCAAGAGGCAACACAAACTCTCCATATGTTTGGAAGAGTAACCAAACGGTGGAGGACACAACTCTATATAATGAGAAAAGATTCCTAAGGTCGTACTACATCCCATAGTCTGATGAATCAAACAGACAGATGTGCTTTATCCAAGGGTGACTCATGATGCTGCCAATAAAGAAAATACTTTTCCCATTCTCTTTTTGGGGTATATTTGATTTTTTTATTCTTTTTGATGATTTTGAAAAAGAATAAAGGAATATTACGTTACAATGGAGGAACGAGTACAACAAACATACAAGCTCAAGGCACAAGGACAAGACTGATGTTCTAAGGAATGATACTCGGGAAAAATCCTCCAGTGGCCAAAGGTGTTAAGACGCAAAGGCAAATTGTTACTAGGCTTATGGGTAAAGGATGAAAATGTGGTTGATAGGACACACAATGGTAACGTCCTTCAATGTAAGTTTAACGAGCCCAAAGAAGGGAAGCTCAGTGATTTTTCATATTTAGAGAGTCTGAAAAAGCATAAAAGGAAACTCCATTGGGGTACCTTTTTTGTCAATAGTCTAGTCGGTTCGAAAAAGGGATAAACTAGCACTGATTAGACGTCAATTCAAAACCATTTTAACGAGTGTGAAAAGGACAAGATCACTATGGACTCTGGGGGGGTTTCTTTTTTGTAAATTTAGTCCCTCAGGCCCGAAAAAGGAATAAAATCTTACCTGAGGATACTCTTCTAAAGAATGGACATTCAATAGAGTATTCCTTTGTTCATACAGTTGACCATCCGGACCGAAAAAGGGGTAAACTACCGTCGGACAGACGTGACTTCAAATTTCAGTTTAACGAGCGTGAAGGGTCACAAGATCGCTCGGTAATCTTTTCATGTTTAGAGGGTCTGAAAAGGGCTTAAAAGGAGACCCGTTATGTTTTGGGAGTCCGCAAGGTAAGACAAAGAGTGAAAAAAGCCCATGTGAATGAGGCTCAAACTCGTATTCAAGAAAGACTACACGGACTCCTGAGCCTACAATATTGTTTAGAAATGGCATGGACACCATAATGCAACCAGAACCTACCTAGGGCATCCATGTTTTGGTAAGCTCTACCACCAACTTGCGACACTTCTAGAGCAGATATGATGGTTCCGTGCCACAACCGGATGGGATCGATCCTATATCATAAGAAAAAAAGGCAACAAGATGCAACAGTCGGGATGAAATCCTACCCTATATGCTCAAGTTGATTTTTGATTTTTTTTTTTTTTTTTTATGGACCGTCAATATATTTTATTTTTATTTTTTGAAACTCAATAAAAATTGTTCCAATACTTGATCAAATCCCTCCCATATAACTCCTGGACCACTCAAAATGGTTTTTGGTATAAAGAAACTGATAAAAAGGGGCCCAAAAAAGTGACAAAAGAGGCCAAAAGTCTATAAATAGAAGCTGGCAACTCATTATCACCATTACTGATTTGGAAATTGACTCTGGAGCCAAAAGACCCCCTTTGCCAAAGATCATGATTCCGGGAGCTACAGTGGATGAAATGGACTTCTGCTTGGACCAAGTAAGTACAAACTCCCTTATCTTGCCATTCAATACTTCATTTATTTCTTTTAAATGTATTTTGGGGGTGCTCGTCGACCTCAAAGAGGTCGGCCCTAGGAAAACGTGGGTTGTCTAGGGATAGCCTACGGGTACCCGTGGGCAGGGTAAACCCTGCCTATGGGTACTCGCGACTATCGCCTCTACAGGCCACGGGTACTCCCGCGCGGTGGAAAAATTGACTCAAAAAGTACTGATGCCCTCCTTTTTTGCTGTGTTGTGTTGGCAGGATGTATGTTCAGTGGAGGGAGAGGGAGCACGAGGTTGCCAATGAGTTAGTGGCCGCAGATCCGAACGTTATGTCCGTACTGACACAGTGTGGGTTAGTAAAATTCTTTTTTTGTTCGTTCATGCGCACGCAACCAAGGCTGTTGAATGCCCTGGTTGACTATTGGCACCCTGATGCAGAGGATTTCATGATAGAGGGGCAATCCTTGGTGCCCACCACCGAGGATATTTATTTTTTGACTGGCCTCTCGAGGAGAGGGGAACTAGTCAACTTTCAGAGTTTTCCTACGGGGCTGAGCAAAGTGTCGGAGCTGATAGAGGAGTATTGTGAGGCTGGGATAGATCAGAGATCTTCCTCGGTACCCGTTAGTAGGATTACCAGCCTCTCCCTTCAGACTATTTTATCGCTCATTGGGTGGATTACTGGCTCCGCAGTCGTGCATCAGGCTTCACGCGCACAGATGAACTGTGCAATCTAGTGCATGAATGCACAATTTTTTGACTGGAGTACCACACTACTAGCGAGCATGACAGGTTAGTTGACAGCTTACAAACAACGGACACACAGGAAATTTGGGTTTGGGACCATTTTGTGTTCATTTTTCTTCGAGAGAGTTCCATGTTTTAGTCCTCGGCTTATAGTATGAGGACATCTGGCTACTTTCCCCGCAATATGTAGATGGGTATCGTTGCTGCCATGACAGGGTGGTGGAAGGACCATAGAGGCCTTCAACGACGACTTTTTTGCTTGGCTGTCACGACAGATCCCGACTATTGAGGACTACCCATATGCGGGGATCGATTTCTCCAGAGATCCAGCGATACCAGTGCCTCCTGGTGAGGAGCGAGGGGAGATGGGTAAGTCTCCACCTCTCTAGTTTTTTTTATTTGCATATGTAATTTTTATGTCTTTTCGATATATATATCATGTTTTTGTATACTAGAGTTTTTGATGGGTGAACATTCATTGCATGCAGATGTGGGACCTGTGCGACCTGCCGAATATGCACGGAACAGGCATCGCCCACGGCCAGAAGCCGCAGCTGCCGCCGCTGGAGGAGCAGCAGTAGTCGGGAACCTCCCAACAGGAGAGACCGAGAGAGTCCTAAGGCAGATTGAGTGGAACTTTACTGTGCTCACTCGCACAGTTCCCATGGTAGAGATAGAGGACTTGCCGCCCTCCTTGCAGACTCATATTGTGGGGGTACCTCGGACATGGGTCCGATTGTTTAGGCATTTGGGCTAGGCTGTATATGATTATAATAGGGCCCATAGGCCCTGAACAGACTTTAGAATTCTATGTGCCACGAGCACTGATATGTATATATTTTTTGAGGGCATAAGCCCAGTGACTCGTTACTGTTCCCATCTTTTGAGGCGCTTGCGCCCATCTATGTACTCTGAGAATTTTATGATGTTTATATATGGTTTTTATCTCTTTTTTGTGTCTTATGGATTATGTGTGCAAAAATGTATTTACATGTTTTATGTTCATGATATTTTTATATGTGAGCAAGATGCCAATCTAAAATGTGATTAGCTAGAGTATCTGTGATTTGGTTTAGAATCCTAGGAACATGAAAATATGTAATATAATCAAAGTTGTGTTCCAAGAGACATACCCTAAGGAATCTTCGGTGTAAAGTAGGGTCGTGCACGTGGTATATTCTGTTTAGCTGTGACACAACCAATTGAGCATCTAGATAGACCCGAAGATGAGAGATACCAATGACAACACGTCATGAAGCAACTCAATAACTGCACTATACTCAGCAACATTATTTGTGGTGTCACCTAAGCATATACCCCCAGAAGATAACAACTGACCCTGTGGTTTAAAGATCACCCAAGCTACGGAGGCAAGCCTCCGTGTGTGTCGACTAGCACCGTCCACATACCCAACGAACACCTCGGATTCACTTGACATATGCCATATTGACGAAAGATAACATCAATGACACGTCCATAACATGTTTTTAAAAGAAACGTAAAAAAGTAATAGTACAAAGACTATACATATGTTACAAAAAGTTACCCACAGTGACCGTTCTATGAGTAATACTTCTTGAGGTAGAGCCCATTTCTAGGCTCCGCCAAAGCATTCCCTTCAAAATTGACCAAACGATAAGCGCCCTTTTTTAAAACCTCCTTAATAATGAAGGGTCTGAACCACATGGGTTTAAACTTTCCTTCTCCCAGGGGGTCCTTATCTTGGTCATAGACCAGGACAAGGTCACCCTCAGAGAAAACCCGAGGAGGAACAGACCTATCATATTGACACTTGACCTTATGTTTATGAGCCTCGTTGGCCAGGGCCACGTCGTGATGCTATTCATCAAGTTTCTCAAGGTGTACTAACCGTTCTTCAAGCGGAGAAGTGTCTGGTAATAACTGTACTGCGAATTTCAGAGATGGAATTTGACATTCGATGGGAAAGACTGCCTCCAGCCCGTAAACGAGTTGGAAAGGTGAGAAACCAGTTGCAGTATTAAATAAGGTTCGATAAGCCCATAAGGTCGAGTATAACATCAAATGCCAATTCAACTTGGCTGAGTTGATAGTTCGTTGTAGCATCGTCTTAAGAGTTTTGTTTACAGCTTCCACCTGCCCATTGGCTTGGGTATAGTAAGGTGATGAATGTTCTTGCCATAACCCAAGCTTTGATGTTAACTCAAACATCATTTGGTTCTGAAAGTGACTGCCATGGTCAGTGACAATCTCTCTCGGGACGCCGAACCATGCTATAATCTGGTTAAATAAGAAGAGAGTTGCAGTCTCTCCATCATCTTTAAATGTTGGCATAACTTTGACCCACTTAGTGAAGTAGTCGACAGCTACGATGATATAGTGGTGCCCCCTTGTTGATGGGGGGTTGCATGTAGTGTAATCAATCCCCCATTCAGTGAAGGGACCAACTGTGATGACAGGAAACATGGGAGTTGGATGTGCCCTCATCTTCCGTGAGAAGATTTGGCACGGATAGCACTTCTTGACCGACTCGATACAATCTTTCATAAGTGTGGGCCAGAAGTAACCTGCTCATAAAATATTTTGGGTTGTTTCCAACTCAGACAAGTGACCGCCATAGGCTCCTGTATGAAAATCGTTGAGCACTATGAAAGACTCCTCATGAGTGAGACATCGACGCAAGATGTAGTCTACGCCTCTCCGATACAATGTATCATTGAGTATGAGATAGTTCTTAGCCTCATGGTGTATCCGCTGACGCTCGTCATGAGAAGCAGAGGTGGGGCACTTCAAAGTCTGGAGATAGATCAGTATATCTCCATACCAGGGGTCTGAAGATTCAATCAAAAACATATCCCCCCGGATAGGGAATTCCTCATGCACAACATCACCTGACTCAACCGGAAGCTCCGAGATAAGTTCTGCGAAGACCAGTGACTTTTTGGACTTACCTGAAATGAAGTCTAAGTCAAATTCTTGGAGGATTACCATCCATCTACTGATTTTTCTGCCGATAACTCATCGTGTCAACATGTACTGGAATGGAGTCACGACGGCAACGACGGTGGTCTTACGAAACAGAACATAGTGACAGAACCGTTGAACAGCATGAACTGCTGCCAACGCAAGTTTTTCGAGATGGGTATAATTAAGTTCCGGTCCTATGAGGCCTCGGCTCAGGTAATAGATCACATATTCGGAAAACGAATCATCCTCCTGAACTAAAACCATGCCTATGGTTGACTCTGTGGCAGCCAGATATAATAAGAAGTCTCTGTTATAATTAGGTGGCCATAGCAGAGGTGCGGTAATGAGGGCGTGTTTTAATGCATCGAAAGAGCGTTGAGTTGCTTCGTCCCAGAAAAATGGAACATCCTTCTTCAGTAAACGCATAAATCCCTTGGTGATTTCGGCATAGTTGGCGATGAAGCATCGTAAGAAGTTCGCCTTGCCTTGAAGACTCTGTAGTTGTAAGATTGTGCGTGGGGGTGACAACTGGACTATTGCCTCCACCTTAAGAGGATCGACCATGATCCCTGTTGTTGAAACGATGAAACCTAACAAACGTCCTGACGTGATGCAAAAGTTGCACTTGTTGGGATTCAAGCGAATCCTGAAGTAGCGACAATGTTCGAAGATTAGTCAGAGGTGCATAGGATGATCCTTTCACTTGCGAGAGCATGATACTAAATCGTCTAGATAGGCCTCGACTATATGTTTGAGGTCATGAAACGCAAAATACATGGCCCGCTGGAAAGTGGCTCCAACATTCTTGAGACCAAAAGGCATCTTACGATAAGCGAATGTACCCCATGGACAAATAAATGTCATTTTGTGTTGTTCCTCAGGTTTGATTTGGATTTGATTATATCTGAAAAACCATCCATGAATGAAAAGGCTTCACAACCGGCGCATTCATCAATGTTCTGGTCGATGAATGGGGTTGGATAATTATCTTTTGGACATGCCTTATTCAAATCATAGAAATCAGTACATACAGGAATCGTGCCTTGTTTTTTATCGACCGGCACGGGGTTTGACACCCACTGAGTCAAATGAATTGGGTAAATGAACCCTGCCTTGAGCAATTTCTCAACCTCATCCTTGATGGCTGCTACTTTCCTTGGATTAACTGGACGAAGTTTTTGTTGAACAGGCTTAGCATTAGGATACGTAGTGATCTCATGTTCAACTATTTTCGGATCGATGCCTGGTATTTCCTCATAAGACCAGGCAAAAACGTTGCGGAATTCTTTGAAAAGATCCATGTAATCTGAACCTCTTCGGGGGAGCAATCCGCTCCGACAAATACATTCTCCATGACGCTAGGGTTTCGGGAGATGTTGATAGGTATAGTGGCAGCGATAGTCGCCATATTTCCCTTAGCATAAATTTCCTGTGTAGCTAAAAGGTTAATGGGACATGGTTGATCTCCCGTCATGGTGATAGTGAATTCTCCGACCGCGATTCAGCTTAACTCTGGGAGGAAATATGATCTGTGATGAAGATCTTCCCAAGGTTTGTCCATACTAGTCATTGCTTCGATTACAGCTTCGTTAGAAGACACGACTAAGTATAACGAATCAGTGGTAGCAAGAGAACCCTGAGCCCAGATAGGCTCAAGAAGTGGATCCAACTCTTGTGTGGGAGTCGGATCAGGAGTAGTTGAAGTTTGCTGGACTAAAGAGTATGCTACTTCAATGGCCGACAAGGGCATGGACATTCCAGCATGCCCTGTCTCATCCATCATGGCTGATGGGGAAGGAATAATCCACGGATCCTGAAAGTAAGTTGTGCGGAACGACGAGATGTGAAAAATATCATCCTTGTGGTGAGTCGATATAAACTTGACATCGTCATGAGGAGGTGGGTAATCGAAAGTACCCATCAAAGATGGGCACAAACCAACTCCTACGTTAATGACACTGGCTTGAGGATTATCTATCATGGGAACCGTGGATGCCCCAAAAGCTGGGTCAGGTCTAGAGAAGGACAACTGATCAATGGTCACTATCCAGCCTTCATGTGGAAACAATAAGACTCAAAAAACTGTAGCGACCACCGCTTGCATAGAATAAGTCCAACTATGACCTAACAAGATATTGTAGTCAAGGGGGGCATTGACTACCTCTACTTCGATGCACATGGTCTTTCCCCCCAGCTGCACAGGCAAAGAAGGAATGATGCCATGTGGTCGGAAAGAATGACTGTCGAACGCAGTGAGGAGAGTAGGTGATGGAGACAACTCAGGCTGACCAATGGCTTTCCAGCATGCTAACGACATAACGCAAGTCGAAGTGCCCTCATTGACCACCATACGGAAGATATTTTGTGTAAAATTTTTCATGGGATGAGCCACTACTATCTGAAACGCGACGTGGTAAGGTAAACGAGGTTTCAAGTCAGTCGTATCTAACATGATGGTACCCAGGTTACAAGTCTCAGTAGAGCCTAAAGCAGCCAACAAGGCTTTTCTCTGAGTAGGGCAACTTTGGAGGACCTCCAAAGCGGATATAGCACAAGGGGTTTGGGATAAATCTTCCACCACAGAGTAGTTCTGGGTGGCCCTTGTGTTTGGATTGTGAGAAGCTTTCTTAAACGCACCTTTTGGAATGTGTGCCATCGTTTCTCCCAACGTCTTCTCAATATGTAGAGGAAGATATGGGAGTTCGGCTTCTTTTCCCTTCTCAGAGGTTCTTGGTTTACTATAGTCATGTGCTCTAGTCGTTATTAAATCATCACCCCTAACCATATATACGTTCGTGGAAGAGGAATTATTTGGAGGAGGGCAGTTTTCTTGGCTACCCCCTTCGGCACTTGTAGAGGCTTGAGTTAAATTTTGCCCATGCTGAAAGGGATTAGTCAACACGGCTTGCTGCTGCTGTGTGACAAACTTATGGGCCTCCGCAAGTTGAGGACATAGATGGGTCGGTTGGTCTTTTGCACACAAGTTGCATGGATACCTCGCCTTCCATTTTTTCATAGTGCCCTCTCCAGCATTATCAGTGGGTTTTTTATCCCCCTTACCCTTCTTGCGTTGTTTTTTCTTCCCTTCAGGTTGTTGGGGGGCATTTGGGTTAGTCATCTACACAGAGTGTACTTCTGACGTTTGGGTAGGAGGAGTAGCCAAAGCAGTAGTCTGGATGGCCGCTGAGTGTTGTATAGATAACTGTTGCAATTGTTTTGTCAATTGCTCAGCGGGCTTGGTTTGTATCGAACCAACGATACCATCGCCATGTGGTCCAGCTCTCTGTCTGGTTTTATCCAGTATCGATCGTGGTGCATCCAAAAGGATGTTGTACAATAGACTAGATTGAGAATAGATAATCTCAAACTATTGAGCCCTCATGATGGCATCTTCTTTGGAGAAAACCCTAGAAGTTGCGACGTCTTTGGATAATTGTGGTACTAAAGACTTAAGGAACCACTCAAGCAAGAATGTTGGGGGGACTGGTACTTTGATTAGACTCTTTTGACATCTCCACTCTTGGATATGATCAGAGATATGGTCCGTTGTCATCTGTTCGAAATTAGAAAGCAACTCAGTGCCAGTGTCGTATCTCATAGGTAACTAGAAATGGTTGAGGAAGGCCATAGCCAGTTCGCCAAAAGAAGAATATTGTGAGTGATCAAGCTCGATGTACCATTTCATGGCACTCCCAATAAGAGTGCGTTGAAACAATCGCAACTGGATGGAGTCATCTTTCAGTGAGTTAGATGAACACCAAAGATGGAAAGTAGTAACGTGATCACCTGGATCTTCGTTAGGATTGGCCTCGAACTTTGGAATGTTCAAAGGTAACTTCATTGGCATAGGAGGCCAACACAGATCATGACAGATAGGATCATTTAACAACCATGTCAAATCTGGCAAGTGTAACGTCGCCAAGAATGGTAGTTTGGGTTGCTGCCGATAGCCTGGGAAAAAGGGTCCTGGAGTTTGACTGGCACCAGGTTGGTAGGAAAAGTTTGGCTACTGGCCCAGATTCTACTAGAAACCATGGCCTTGACCAGTGTAAGGGTTTTACATATGTGGAGACATCATTGGCTAATTCCCCATAAAGGACATAGGATGTTGGGCATTCATTGTGTTTGATGGACTTTGGGAAGGATTACTCCATGCCGAGCTTGATGGGAGAGGCATAGAAGTCTGTCCGGGGTTCCATTGACTATGGAAAGAATTACCCCAAAATGGCATTCCAAATGAAGGAATGGATCCTTGTCCTGAGTTCCAAGGTCCTGGTATATGTGCCCCCAGTGCAGGAATAGTACCCTGTGCCAGAGTAGACTATCTAAAAATGGGTGTGCCCCCAGATGGGAAAGCAGTGGATGTGAAAGTGTTATTACCAAACGTCCCGTTCCAAACAAACGATGATGAACCTACCATGTGAGTTTGTGCAGGTGTTCCTTGACTCCTAGCTCCAAATGAACTCGTGTGTGCAGGCTACTCGGCGGACTACTGATGCGGACCACCAAGCAAAGGGGATGAAGGAGAGATATGATCTCTAGCGTAAGGAAAAGAATTAAACGAGACAGGAATGCCCCCATGTTGACCTTGTAGAGGAGAGTTAGAGCTCCTTGCCCCTAGACCCAAAGTCTGTAAAGTGGAGTGAGTGAGTGCAGGACTTGTGCCCGAACTAGGCATACAGTATGAGAACGGAGGGCCTATCACACTAGGTGTGAAAGGGTTGGTTGCCGCCACGATAGATGGGGTCGGTCCACTATGCGATGTAGTTGCAGCCGAGACTGTAGTGGCTCGGGTCGATGATGGCAAGTTAGGAGATGCTTCTCCTGTGGTAACAACGGTGGTGGGAATGGAAGGAATCCCAGAAGAAGTAACATAATTTGGTTCCATAACTGTGTGAGGCACTGACAGGCATTCGTAAAATTGAATTGGCATAATAACTTATGACCAAGTATCAGTGGTTGGGGTTTCAACCGAACCAAGATTGGCAGTTGATCCCTCTGGGATTTTTTTAGGCTCAATGGTTGGTAACCCGATTGCTTTGAAATACCCTTGTTGGTGTAGCTTCCACCTCAATGGTGGCGGGGGTGGCTCCAGTATAACCGACGGCAGGCCCAGAAGCCTTCGTGATCGGTGGAGCTCTGAATCCTCCACTGTGTGAGAAGATTCATGACACGCTAAGGTATTCTACATGATCAAACAGTAACACACACTAAAAATAAGCCCCTATGAGATAAGACAAACAAGCACTAACTATTTTGAAGAACAGTTACAACAACCAACACTAGAGCAACTTACCGGTGCAAGTGCAACTCGAATACAGAAGCACCCTCCAGGTATACTCTACAAAGAGTGGCCCGATGTCTGTCCTAGGTACCGTGGTATACCCTCGCAGTCACCTGTGTATGTCCCTAGAAAATATTGGCAACTAGTTTTCCAGCACGCGAACAGTCACCAGGCGGGTATAGTCGATAGTCGGGTAGACCACAATGAGCAGGGTATCAAGCCCGAAACTTGTCAAGGGTATCGAGAGAAAATGGTCCGGAAGACAACTGAGGACCTTGAACAGATTCGAGACCCATGAATCTCTGTGGCAAATGCAAACGATGAAATCCCTCAACATATCCTCGATATGTGCTCTCCACTACATTCGGTCCGGCTTTGGAGGGGTTATCTCCGCTACCTTTCCTTACGTGACCTCGTGTTTAGCCCCTGTGTTAGAGGGGGGTCCCAGATAACTTCCACGTAACTGGACTTCTACACTCCCTATCACAGACTCCAATGTTTGGTTTGAGTGGCCTTGGAGAGTTTACTCTCCAACCTATTCTAAGGCCCTAGTCTTGAGCTAGTATATGAACCCTACAAACAAAAAGTCTAATAGATTTTAATTAGCATTTCTTTTAATGGGATTTTTTACGTCACAAGGTATGAAAGTGAAACTGATGGTGTGTAAAGACTCAAAGCAAAATGAATAAGAAATGCTTGGAAACAAAAACTTTTACAAAAAATGCAAAAACCAGCAACTTTTCACTAAGAAAGAC
>ML781624.1:210536-242242 GCA_009831015.1 Picea engelmannii | reverse complement strand
GGCTAAAGGGTTGGGACAAATGGATTCGGCAATTGGGAAGAGTTTCTTTGCTATCTTTTTCCTCCTCCAAATAGTACCCCTACCCCTTCTTTTATAGGCTAGAAGGAGCTAGGGTTTTGGACGAACTCTCGGCCATGCATGGCCGGGAGTTTTAGTTAACTGACCCATAGCTTATTGTCCTGTCGGCAGCTTTCCTGTTTTTGTGCTTTGTTAGGTAAACGCGGGCTGTAGTAGGCCAGCCAACGTTCCAACACGTGCAGTAGTAGGCCTGGCAACATTCCAATGCGTGCAGTAGTAGTTTAGGGCATGTTTTACTTGATTTAAGAGGATTTGTAATAGTTTATTCAGCATGGCTTTGGCAAGGAAGGGATATGAGTTGGCCTGATGCCAGGTAAGCATGTGTGGTGAAATTTAGGGTTATAACACCTATGCTATCTACTATATCAACAAGAACATGGTTCCTACTGAGTTAAATTATATAGTTATTGAAAGAGAATTCTTGGCAGTAGTTTATGCAATAAATAAATTCAGGAATTGTGTCATTGGTTATCCTACCTTTATTCATATTGATCATATAACAATTAAATATCTGATGAATAAACCTATTACTAATGCCAGAGTAACAAGATGGTTGTTATTACTTCAAGAATTTGACATCACTATAGTAGATAGACCAGGGAAAGAAAATGTGGTTGTTGATTTTCTCTCAAGACTGCATATAAATGATGATAATTCACCATTAGATGATTCCTTTCCAAATGAACATTTTTTCGCCGTATCTTCTCACTCACCTTGGTATGTCGACATTTCTAATTAATTGGATTTGGGGAAGGTACCTCCACATCTATCCCCAAGAGAAAGAAGGAAAATCATTCAGAAGAGTGCTCGGTATAGTTGGATAGTAGGATACTATTTCTACACAGGCCTTGATCAATAAATCAAACGATGTCTGAGGGATGATGAATTTTATGAGCTGCTCAAAGCTTTCCATGATGGCCCTTGTGGGGGCCAGTTTGTTGATAAAAGGGCTGGACATAAAATTTTAAGGATGGGCTATTTTTGGCCCACTATATTTCAAGATGCCAAGAAGTATGTCCAGGCCTATGACAGTTGCCAATGAATGGGTCAACCAAATCATAGGGATGAGATGCCTCTCCAACCTCAAGTAGTGTTAGAGAATTTTGAGAGACGGGTCATGGACTTTGTAGGGCCCATTAACCCACCTTCTCATTAGAAATTTTATATATTGGTCTATATAGACTACATGACAAACGGGGTGGAGGCAAAAGCACTCATCAGGGCCTCAGAAGAAGCTGTCTTAGCATTCTTGTTTGAAGATATCTTTGTTAGGTTTGGAATTCCTAGAGAATTAATAAATAATGGAGGACCCCCTTCCACATCACATAAGTTTGAAGCCCTACTCAGTCAATATCATGTTTTACATAAAACAACTTCTCCATACCATCCACAGGTTAATGGCCAAGTAGAAAGTACTAACAAAGGCATAGAAGCTATTCTTACTAAGATAGTGAGAGAACATCATAGGGATTGGTCTGACAAATTGTATGAATCTCTATGGGATTATTGAACTACTTGGAGGAACACAACTGAGTTTTCTCCTTATGAGCTTGTCTATGGAAAAAGCCATGTTTTTCCCATTGAATTTGAAATCAAAACCTTAAGAACTGCATCAACAGTCAACCTCGACTTGACTATGGCACATAAGGCTAGAATGCAGCAACTCAATGAGGTTGATCAAAAGCGTTTGGATGTTGTTCATCAAACCACAATGATTCAACAATAGAGAACAAAATGACATGACCAAGTCATCAATAAGAAATTATTCCAAAAAGGGGATTGGGCTCTCTTGTATGATTCATGCTTTAAATAATTTCAGTGTAAATTACATACATGATGGATTGGACCTTACGAGATAGACATTATTTTTCCAAATGGGATAGTCAGGTTAATTACTATTGACAGATCCAATACACAGTTATATGCAAATGGTCATCACTTATGCCTGTATCAACATCCACTTTCCAAGGAAGAATTTAAATCAAGATTTACCGCTGATATAGATTACCAATTTTTAAAGGGAACAGAGCCTACTCCTTCCCCTTCTAAACTTTAGGACATTTTGTTTTCAAATAAAATTTTGTATATAAATAAGTTGTGCAAATTTGAAATTTTCTTATTTTTCTTCACGCATTTTCATTTCTCTATTTTTCTTTGTTTTTTCTTTTTTCTAATCAATTTAGCCTAGAAAGGTATCAAATAGTTGCTTATGTGAAGATAAATTGAAGAACAACAAGATAGTTTACAGCAGAAGACGCCAATGGATTAGTTTTTGAAAGTTGAAAAACTTCCTAAAAACTAAGTATTTCTATGTTCGAGCTGATTTACATGCTGTTACACCCTTTGGACGATTTACATGTTATTACACCCTTTTGGCTGATTTACATGTTGTTATACCCTTTTAGTTAATTTCCATGTTGTTACACACTTTGGCCAATTTACATGTTGTTACACCCTTTTGGCCGATTTCCATGATGTTACATCCTTTGGCCAATTTACATGTTGTTACACCCTTTTGGTTGATTTACATGTTGTTACACCCTTTTGGAAGATTTGTATGCTTTACACCTATTCCCGACTCTTTTTCTCTGCATGTTGTTACACCCTTTTACGAAAAATTGGCCAATTTACATACTGCTACACCTAGTGCCACAATTCGGCCAAAATATCTGTTGATAGACCTATTGCTATTTTTCCTTTTGGCTAGTTTCTACATTGCTTCACCACGTTCTTAGAATTTATACCATTTATACATACAACAACATTGTTGTTTTGTCAAAATTTCCACTATTTTTGAAAAATTACTTTATGCTTTCTCTGTCCCACAAGAGCCGCTTCATCATTACTTAAACTCCACATCCATAGCTTTTCAATGGTTCAACCATATAAAGGACTCCACTTATGCTCCACTTGTCATATCATCATTTCTCATGTTCAAAGTCATCTCTCAATATCACAGCCACTCCGTGCGGATCAAATGGCGGTTGGATAGTGCAGTTACTCTGGCAGCTAAGTTCGGGTGGTAAGTTATGAGGTACATTGCTAATCTTTCGTGTCTAATTGATATGGATATGAAAGCACACTTTCATGACTACCTGACTGATTTTCATAATCCATTAAACCATGAGCCAATAATATTAGTTGGGGGCGAATGAAAATCCACGTCGACCTAACTGCAAAATTCCTTTTTATATTTCACCTCTACCACCTTCTAACCCCACTTATTTATTTATTTTGTTGCGACACTGTGTTCTTCATGAAAATACACAATCGAATTGCTTTGTATTTGGTTTAGGTGTTTATTTCTCCTCCTAATTTACTGTCTAATACAAACACAACGTCATGGGAGGAACGCCCGTAAGATATGAGCCAGAAAATCTCAATACATTGTTGTTGCACCTGGATGTTTATCAAATATTTCTGCGTGCTGGCTGGATTCCCTATTTTAAGAAGCTGCAGGGGTTTAATGAAGCAGAAGTATTACAGTTCAGTCAGAATCTTGCAAACGGCTATTCAATGGTGCATGGAGTGCGGATTCCAGTGATAGAAGAGAGCATAGCGGCTGTGACAGGATTGTCGACCACATGAGTCAAATGGTTTAACAGGAAAGCGCATCTTCCCAATTCACAGAAGGGTTTTCTCATGGGAAATGAGTGAGTACATACCAAAGGTCATGGTGAAGATGCCAGTTCCTTACTAGAGCCATGGGGGAAGGTATCAAAATTTGTAAAAAGGAACATTACATGTGAAGGGAGATATCAAGTTGTTTATTTTTCTGATTTTGTTCTACTGTCACATTTGTGACATTAGAAGCTAATCAACATCCCTTACTACCTACTTCAATCACTGCATAATATGCCTCAATTTGTTAAGAAATCAAAGCACCCCATGAATTGTCTTTCAAATCATAGACTAATAGGATTGTTGATTCATAACAGAATGGGAATTCCTAATGACCCATTACCTCAGTCAATTCATGTGCATGTTGTTACAACCGACCCAGAACAGTCAAATCCTGTACCCTCGACTACACTAGTAGTTAACACCCCGAATGTAACTGCCTGCAAGTCAAATTCGAACACCAAATGAAAAATCTGAAGCACCTCTTACACCACTCAGAAATGCCTTGATAATCTTGAACCATAACAGTTAAACCCTCTACCCTTAGTGGTGGTTGAGCCAACAGTTGATAGTGAAATCCTTGGACCAGATCATGAGCCTTAGCCCTCTGCTGCAATAGTCATGGTTCAGGAACTCCCTCAAACCCTTAAAGATAAGAAAAGGAAATTCCTTCCTTCTGTCTCTACACTACCTAGGAAAAGAACTAGGTCAGAGAGATCCACTGTAATAGCAGCCCCAACATCCACTGCAACTGCAAGTACCTCAATTCCTTCTCCTGTGGCACCAGGAACAACTCAAAATCCACCTGTTGTTGTAACAATAGTTCCAATATCTACTGTATCTGCCAATGAATCAATTCAGCCAGCCGAATGCCAATATAGATGAGAATCTTAGAAGATAATCGACAATGGCAACTCTCCTAGTGTTGCAACAACAATCCAGACCCATATTATCACTGCTACTGAATCGCCTCAGAAAATCAAACCTAAGCCTACAAGAATATCTAAGAGGGGCATCAATAGGGTTGTACTAGATGCTGCCACAAAGTATCCTGAGTTTACTCATACTCAGACCCTACCAGAATTTATGGAGGTACATATTCCAGGTTTCACCTTGTGCGAGGAATTTCAAGTTACCATTTTATCATTACAGGAGGAATGTACATGAGTTACAATAGAATCATCGGCTCCGCTTGATGATTCTATGCATCCCACAATGACTGATGAAGTATATATTCTACCAGACCCTAGCATTCCAGAATTTCCTCCCTATATAGTTGTTGAAGAATGACCTTCTTCTTCTTGCTAGATTGTTGAAGAACACCCTTCGTCTCTAAAGCCCATGAAAAAGAAAGAAAATTATTTTGTCTCTACTTTACCTAGGAGGAGAAATTGATCAACAAGGTCTACTACAGCAACAGTGGGATGGATGGATATGGAACATGCAATACCTATTCTTTGTCCATTACCCTCCATTACTACAGAGACTGCTACATAAGAACCAGTCCCCTCAGTTGACATGGTCGTTACACAAGAACCAACTTCCCAGGAAGAGATTGTTCAACAATATACCACCATCCCTAACTTAGTTGTTACACAAGAACCTTCTATCCAGGCAAATACAATTCCACAAGAATTAGTCAGGCTAGAATCAACTATTGCAGTGGAACAAGTCTTGGGTGTATCTGCCACACAAGAACTAGTTACAAAAACTTGTGAGGATGTGCCACTTGCTCAACGTTTTGCTCAAATTGAGAAGAAGATCCAGGACACAGCAAATTCTAGGATTAATGAACTATTAAAAGAAAATGACATCCTCAAAGTAGAGTTGGCTTCTTTAAGGGATGAATTACAGGTGGCTCGTCAGAACAATCAAGAGGGGATAGACTTAGACATATTATCACTTAGAAAAGATGTTATGGACCAACATAGAGAGATCATGTGCTCTGAATGTGGTAATATCAATTTTGAAGAAGGCTATAAAATAGTAAAAGTACCAGTCACTGGCCAACCTGAAGAACCAGTCAACCTCTCAGTTAAAACAAAATTTGATCTTACTTCTCCAGTAGAACCATCAAGAAAGAAGAGATCCCTATGTAATAGAGTATTTGTTGGTACACAAACAACTCAAACACAATAACCTCTTTTTCACTATGTTCTTAAAGACAAGGAAAGGAGGACAAAATTTTGAGCTAACAAATATTGGAGGCACACACAGTTTTGCATACCGATACTTAACGAATTGTCTTTGCATTTTACATGGGAGGAGTCATCTCCCTACTTCAGATTTAGTGACAGGTTTGAAAGTGTTTTTTCATGAGGACATGCAATCTCTTCAATTGGGGGGCATGTTAGGACCCAAAAATGTCCCTTTTTCACTATATCTTTTACCCTTTCAAACTTATCATTCCTATGCTAAATGCCTATTTTAATACTGCCAAGACCCTTTTTCCTAAGGTATGAGTCATTATTCTTGCTTTGATATTCTTATTTATTTAACACATTTGATTGGTAGTATTTCTCATATTTTACCCATAAATGCGCAACTAATGATCAAAATGTGTAGAACAACCAAGACTTAAAGAAATATCATTGTTGTTACACCAATTTTTATAGTTGTGTGCTAGTCTTACATGCTGTTACACGACTACAACAACCACACACCTTTCCTGGAAGATGTCACACTTGCTGCAATAGATGCCCACTTATCCTGGAAGTTGTTACACCGACTGCAACATATGTGCACCAATTTTAAAAGATGTTACACTCGCTGCAATAGATGGCCACCGATCCCAAAAGCCAAATCCTGAAGAATGATCCTTTGCTATTACATGTTTTGGCTCATGCTGATGCTTTGACTAGATTTGATGAATATGACAGATCTCTTGTATCTTATGAATAGCTTGAGAATCTAGGATTTTGAAGGCTATTCTGAGTTCATTTTGAACTAAATGACCCTATCTTTAAATAGCGGATCTTTTGTAATCATTAACAATGGAGATTAGCTGTGGAATTGTGAAGTAAAGTGAAGCAACTTGTAATTGAACAAATTTGGTGATTTTTATAAAAAATGCGACTTGAGCTTCTCCAACCTACTGTGATCTCTTTGAGTGGATTCAGTGAGAAGGAAAGGTCCCACCTTCCTCACAGACTCTCGTCTATTTTTTTGTTTTAGATTAGCTACTTGGATTTATGTGAATAACATGTTAGCATTCTTAGATCATAATTGTTGTTACAGTTCAGTTCCTTTCTGTCAAATGCACATCAGTGTGTCTCATGAGAATCAGAAGTCAAGTGTTGTATACTATTGGAGAATTGTCTTTCTCTACTAGATAAAACTTTGCTTTCAACAGTAAGTAATTAGAAGTGTGAATTTACTCCCTGCAACTAAAGTAGATTTCCTTTCTGCAATTAGCATAGAATTCCTTTCTACAAGGATAAAATAGAAAATTAGAATAAGATAGATAATCTAGGATTCTTATGCACTCATCAATATAGATTTCAATTAAGCAAGCGTTATTTCAATCCTGAAACAGTAGATTAGAACTCCAGCTATGTCAACAACTTGTTCTAGTGTTTAGTTTTCCAAAAAAATGTTTTCTTTCAATACTGCAACTTGATTAATGTTTTCTTTAATCAATCTAGCATAGACTGTGCACAATTATCTTACAATAAAAAAACTTCCTTGGGTTTGACAATTTAGATTGAACACCTTAATTATCTATTTATTTATACAATTAAAGTTCCCAACAACTACGATAATGTATCCATGCCCCCCTGACCGAGTCAGGGTTACAAGTCATGAAATCAATACCCCATTTAGTGAAAGGTCCAATAGAAACTACAAGGTGTAAAGGAGCAGGATGAGATTGGATCTTATGGTTGTATGTTTGGAAAGCGTGACATTTATGGATGAAAGTTATACAATCTTTAAATAAAGAAGGCCAGAAGTACCTAGCTCGCAAGATCTTTTGGGAAGTGGCATACCCAAACATATGACCACCACATGCTCCAGAGTGGCAGTCATTCAAATCTTTCTCGACCTCATCAAAAGTGAGACAGTGATGTAAGATAGTGTCAACACCTTGACGATAAAGAGTGTCACTGAGAATGATGTATTGATGGGCTTGATAGAGGATGCGACGACGGTCTCTACTAGAGAGGTCTGGCATAAATTTTTGAGTTTGGAGATAAATGATAATATCTCCATACCAAGGATCATCAGAATTGATCAGAAAAAGGGATTCATCGGGTAAGGAACCCTCTACCACTTTTTTTGTCTCAGCGAAGGGAAGGTCGCATATTAGTTTGACAAACACCAAGGATTTATTGGACTTAGCACGTTCGAATTCTAAGTCAAACTCATGGAGAATCACTATCCACTTGGAGTATTTTCCCCCTCGCAATTGACATGTAAGAATGTGCTACATTGGGTTGCAATCCAAAATTACAATGGCCTTGCGTAATAGAATATAGTGATGGAAACATTGGATAGATTGAACAGCTGCCAAGGCCAGTTTTTCAACATGTAAGTACTTGTCTTCGGTAGTTGTGAGACTCCGACTCAAATAATAAATGACATGTTCATCATGTAGATCATCTTCTTGGACCAGAACCATGGCGATGGTCGAGCCCAAAGCAGCGAGATAAAGGAAATAATATCGACTATAACTGGGCAGAAAAAGTAGTGGGGTATGGGTTAAAGTCAACTTCAAAGCATCGAAGGCTTTGCTGGCAGTGGTGTCCCATAAAAACTTAGAGCCTTTATTTAATAGTCGAGTAAATCCGAGTGTTAACTCAACGTAGTTTTGGATAAAATGATGTAGAAAGTTTTCCTTTGCTTGCAAAATTTGTAGTTGGCGAAGTGAGGAAGGAGGAGGGAGATTGAGGATCACCTCGACCTTCAAAGGATCTATCCTGATCCCATGACTTGACACAATAAATCCCAGGAGTCGGCTGGACTCCACACAAAAGACACATTTGTGTGGGTTTAAGCGTATACGATATAAACGACTACGAAGGAAAATGGCTCGGAGGTGGGTCAAATGATCACTACAATGCATGGAATGTGCTGGTAGGTCATCTAAATATGGTTTTTAAATGTCCTTAATATCATGGAAAGCATAAGACATGGCACATTGAAACATGGCACCGACATTCTTCAAACTGAAGGGCAGTTTCTGGTAGGCAAAAGTTCCCTAAGGACAAATGAAAGCGGTTTTGTGTTGATCTGTGGGTAACATATTGATTTGATTATATCCAGAGAAACCATCCATAAAAGAGAAGATTTCACTTTCGATGCATTCATCGATGATTTGGTTGACGAAGGGGGTAGGAAATTTTTCCTTAGGACAAGATTTGTTGATATCTCTATAATCAACACAGACACAGATCATACCTTGTTTCTTGTTAATTGGGACTAGATTGGATACCCAATTAGTCAAATCCACTGGATAAATAAAGTCATCTTTAAGAAGTTTTTCGATTTCAAGATTGATAGCAGTTGTTTTATGGGGGTGTACTGGGTGGAGTCTCTGCTAGACGGGTTTAGCGCCTAGGTAGGTCTTAATTTTGTGTACAACAGTATCAGGGTCAATACCTGGAATCTCTTTGTAGCTCCACGTGAAGATGTCAGGAAATTCTCGAAAAAGTGACTTATATGTAACAACCTCATCGGTGGAACATGAAGCTTCGATGTGGACATTTTCGATAACTCCAAGTTTAATATATATCTCAAGGGGGATGGTGGGAGAAATTTTACTTAAGTTCCTTTCGTATAACACATTGTGTGTGGATTCAGGAACCAAATAAATAATGACAACGATCAACGGAGTCGAGATCCGTTGGTAACCCCCGATGGTGTGTTGTTTGAGAAAGAGAATGGAACGATGATGTCCATCATCCCAAGGGGTATCTTCCATCAACATAATCGACATAATCATCTCGTCCATGGGAAAAATAACGTGGAACAAATCAGGAGACGAATCACCAAGAGAGTGAGTATAAGGGTTAGCCTATTGAATGGCTTGGTAGGTGGATTCAACTAGACTTAAAGGCATCTAGTAGTCGTAGTGAAGATAATCACCAGGTGTGGGTACTATCCATGGCTCAGAAGACACGAGATTTTTGCAGACGAAGGTGGATATCATGTTAATTAAGGAAACCAAAGGAGGTGGAATGTTGGGTGGTGGGATTGGAAACGTACCCATCAGAGTGGAATCTTTTAGTGGACCCACACTGACATTCTCGTACCTAGGGGGTGTCTTTGCAATGAAAGGTACATTGTTGGTACGTGTATCGTAGCTAAAGAAGGCCAGTTGGTCTACTGTAACTACTTTTTCCTGATGTGTAAAGTGAATGATATGAAAAAGAGTAGACACAACTACATACATGGAATCTATCCAGCTATGACCAAGTAAAATATTGTAATCGAGAGGTGCGTCAAATACCTCAACGTCAACACTGACCATTTTACCTTCTAACATAATAGACAACAAAGGGAGAACACCATAGGGTTTAAAGTTAGAGCCATTAAAGGATTTGAGCATGTTGTGTGATTTAGTTAAGGGAGGAGAGTCAATGGATTTCTAGCAGGTGATAGACATGACACACGTTGAGGCACCCTCATCAATAACTATTCTACAAATGTTCTTGTTGGCGACAACAACTTGTATTTGAAATGTGAGCTAAGGGGGTAACCTTGGAATGTGATATTCCAAGTCATAGATTATTAAATTTGTATCCGTGGGTTTGATTCCATCGATATATTTCAACAGTTCCTTTCGTTGTATAGGACAACTCTGAAGGAATTCGAGGGCTGACATCGCAGATGGTTCTTGTGCCAGATATTCTATGATATTGTAGTTTTGGGCAACATGCGCATGGGGATTGAAGGTAGACTTTCGAACCACGCCCTTAGGAGGAGGGTGGAGGACTGTATCAAGGCTCAGTTGTTCGAGATGAAGAGGACCATTGGAAGGCAAATTCGAGGGAGATTGTTGAACCAACAAAGGTGGCATATCGTCAAATTTCCCCTTAGAGGAAGAGTAATATTTGGCTCGAGTGGTAAGTGTGATGTCATTATTCTTTGAATCACTATTAAACATAAGTACATAGGAGGAAGTGGAGGAAAAAGGTTGATCATGGATGACCAATTGATCCTATTGTTGAGAAGAGAAGGGTTGAGACAAGACGACAGGTGTAGTAGGTTTTGGGGTTCCTTGGAGGAACTCTGTGACCTCAACGCATCTCGGACAGTCCTTCATGTAGTGATCACCACCACAGATAAGGAAAGGATAGCGAGGTTTGTGTTTATCCTTATCATTAGCAGGTTGTGACTTGGTCTTGTGAGGTTGTGGATTGTTATTTTTATCCTCCTTATTCATACCCTTCCCTTTTTTGGATTTATTCTTACCGGTAGAAGTTGATTGAACAACGTTCACGTCTGAAGTTTTGTTAGTGGGGGGGGGTGAGCATTGGAGCAGTTTGAACATTAGAAGCATGGGATTTGGGTGTGGTGTGAGAGGCCTGTGTAGATTGTGGTTGGGCATGGAAAGTAACTATCACACCATCGACAACATGAGAAGCTGCTAGGGTTTTTGAGGTGGTTGTGGTAGAAGGAAGAGGTGCGTCAAGGGGTAGATCGTAAAGAGTACTCGTTTGTGAATAAATAAGATCAAGATATTGGGCACAAATGATCACCTATTCTTTGATGAAAACTATGTCCATATCAATGTCTTTAGATATGTCATTCACGAAGGATTTCGTGAACCATTCTACCAATAACTGATTGAGAAGATCGAGTTTGATTAGACATCGCCTTCATCTCCACTCATGAATGTGATTGGAGATATGAGTGGCTTTAATTTGCTTGAAAGAACTCAAAATCTTGGTTCCCATTTCATAACGAATTGAAAAGTGGTAGTGAGTGAGGAAATCCATATCTAGGGTATTGAAATAAGTGAAGAAGCCTCATGGTAACTCTATATATCACTTCGCGGCTAAACCCCTGAGAGTTCATTGAAAAAGATGTAGCCGAATGGAGTCATCCATCAGAGAGTTGGATGAAAACCAAAGGTGGAAAGTCATGACATGATTGTTTGGGTCCTCTCTAGGTTTACCATCGAAATTATGAATGTCAAATGATATTTTGGTTGGTATGATAGGCCAATGAGGAGAGTGATGGATAGGGTCATTCAAAATTCTAGACATTTCAGAGAGGTCCAAAGTGGCCAAAAAGGGTAACTTTCTATTCACGTGAGGGTACTGGTGACTTTGGGGAGGAAGTCCCATCGATATACCATTAGGATCGTAAGAATTTTGCATATAATGCAAAGATCTAGGAATATTTGGTTGTTGGTGTGGTGGAAAGTAGCCCATGGGGTTGTAATGATTAGGTACATTCCCTTGGAAAGGGATAGTAGATGGAATTTTCTAACTCCAAATGGAATTGGAGGTCCTGGGGTAAGGTTGGCCCGTACCAGGGGGTATGAAAGAGGTGACTTGAGGTTGTTTCCGCCCAGTCGATTGAGTATTACCCTGGGTAAGAAAGTTCCAATACTGGTCTAAAGTTGTGGGGATGTTCTTTCCATAGGGTGGGGTGCGTGGGGGTTTTCCTCCAATGGAGGTTGTGTACCCATTGGGGTTTGACCTCCAAGCGGGAGTTGAAATTGGCCCCCAGGGTTAAATTGTCTACCAACAGGAATCTGATAATTAGGTGTGAAAGACTGAGTAATACCACTAGGGTCAGGTCCGCCAGTTATAGGTGGATAAGACCCTTTGGAAGGGGGTTGAGGAAGTGTCAGAATAAAAATGGGAACACAATTGTGCCTAGGAGGAGTGAAGACTCTAGGAGTTTTGGATGGAACTTGGGTAGGAATGGGAATAGAAGCATTCAACGCATTATGCCTAAGAGGAAGTGATGGGATATGACTAGGTAAAAGTGGTGTGCCAATAGGTTTTTGGCTAACCACCGTATTCCTAGTGGGAATAATCATAGTATTTGGGACCATCATGGAATGGGCCTACTAAAGAGGGATGGTTGAATGGGAGCCAGCTAACAATGCTTCTGAAATGGGAAAATAATAGCACATTGTATTGTTAAAGTACTCTAAAGGTATCGTAAACGTGTAAGATGTTTCGAGAGGTTCGTAAGTGGTAGGTATTTCAAATCCTGTCTCTGAGGTAGGAAGTCAGAGTCTAAGCTATGTCAGTGTTCAAATAAGGATATTCGTTAAGGCCAATGACAATTTCGGGAGGTAATCCAGAAGTGTCGATAACAAGGTCTCTGGATGAATTGAGTCAGAGAATACATCTCTCGTATCCAGGAGGTAGGCGAAAAGCTTCTAGAGGGTTATAAATAATTCGAAAGCTCTAGAGAATCGGTCCTTTCCAGATGTGAAGGTACGTAGTCCTGTATCTCACTCTATTGAGGAAAATAATTTGGTGGTTTTGGAAGCAAGGTTTGAGAAACTTTTGGATCTTCCGGAGGTAGTCCTTGCATTCTACGTGAATGACGTGGAGGGTCAATGTTGGCTGAACCGAAAATTCTATGAAAAAATCAATGACCAACTATGTTAACAAGAAACACTCACTAGTAGAATCTAGGAATCAAAACCAAGCAAACAAAACCTTCCTATTCCGAAGTCTCTATTTGGTGATGAAATCCAACATCGCGAAGTTAATACAAGAAGGGGCTGGGCTAGGGTGGAAAAGTTACGTTGACGACCTGCTTAAAGGACTTACACCCTGGTGCAAGCTCCAACACATAGTCAAGGGTATACCCTCCAAGGAGCCTGTGTGAGTCTGGACAACATCAATTCCAGGTACTGTTGAGACTTGCCCCTCCACAGTCACCTTGTGTAAAACCCTAAGAATATAGGCTACTAAAGTTACCACAAACAACAGTGATGCCTGGGGAAATAGTTGACAGTCCGATCCACATGCAAGGGAAGGGTATCGAGCCCGAAATCAACTTGAGAGGCTTCCACTCATCATTGTGGGTATACCTTCAAGCAACCCTCATAATATGTGCAATATCTACATTGAGACCAACAAATAAGGGTGATTAACTCTACCAATCTCAATGCGACCTCAAGTTTGACCCTTGTGTGAGAAGGGATTCCCAGGAAAAAATGTTGCAAATGGATTTGAACACTCCCTATCACAAGATACTATTGTGTTTTTTGTGCTTTGGAGAGTGTGTTTCACTGCCTATTCCAAAGCTTTATCCTAGCTAATGTTCGTGTAAAATATCCCTAGAAAAAGTTACTCGTTAAATTTTAGAGTTTCGCAATATTATTAAAGGTTGTTGTTACTCAAGAGGGAGATGGTAATGAAACCAATGTTGTGTAATACTTTGACCCAATAACATGAAAATAGAAATGAATGATGCAAAATTTCATTCGATAAATTCTATCTACAGTAGGGAGAAAGTATTTTTGTGGAACAATGCAAACCATGATGTACAATTCTATTCTTTGAATATAGTACCAAAAAATCATCAACAATGTAATTTCACTATTCGTTCTTTTTCAATGTTTCAAACGCCAATATTTTTTGTATAAATGATTGCTTAAAATACTAAAAGGACTTTAATATTTTCCTTTAGAGAAACCAAAACAGAGATGCAACTAAGAAAGGATAAGCAATCAATGAAAATAAAGCACTCAACAAACACCCGAATCGATCTTTCAATGGAGATAACAATAAAAATTGACAAGAAAATGTCTCTTCAAATATGAATAAGAAATTTTTTACTGATCATTAAGAAATCCAGAAGATGTAACCAACCTACAAATCCAAATCCAAACCAAGACCTTTGATTGAGAAATCACTCTAACACAAGTCCATAGATTATATCCTTGTCGATAAAAATAAAAAACAAAGGTTGAAAAACAGATCAAAAGAGAGGTATTGAATCTCCAAAACCAATCAAGATCAAGCTGAAACAATTAGAAGAATTCAAGAACTAGCATTCAAAATCCTTGTCCAGCTGACTAAATCAAAACTGGACAGTAGTAGAAGCCAAAACCCAAACCATTTTTTTTTCAAACGTCGCCGCAGGTGGGCAATATAACATAGTGCGGAAATAGATGATTTCCGTGCGCTAGAAACATGCAGGGTGAAGAAATCCCGCATTGAAAAAAACCACCAGGGTGTGGAAATGAATGGTTTTTGCAGGATATCTATAAGGTGCAGTGAAAACGTGTTTGAAAACTCAAGAAATTTGGAGAAAAAGGAAAAACATCTAGGTGGACTTTTAAACCCACAGAGAGTGAATTGGTCTCCCAGAGACTCCGAGATTGATATAAAGTAAAAAGAATAGGTCAAAAGCAAACGACCAACAAAAAACCACAATCAAGTTGTTTCCCTAGTGGAGTCACCAATTTTTTTATTGGGTAAATCGGTAGATGCGGACATGAACTGATCCCCCTAGATCCACCTGGATCTAGAACAAAAAAAGATGGAACAAGACTCTTTCCCTAAGTTGCAATCATTGAGTTTACTATCCAAAGAGGAATAGATAACATACCTTATGAATCGCTTCCTTATATCTTTGTTGTCCCTGCTTCAGTCCAATACTCTTGTATAATCAATTATGTGACAACACAAACCGACCAACGTGAAAGCAACAATAGTATAATTCAATGACAACCTAAACATGTGATTAAGGAATCATGTAATAAAACACTAATCATTTTATGGGAAAGAGACGTGCCATCGTATTATATTAATGAAAAGTAGAAGATACAACCAAATTTCCTTGATGTCACAAGTTCCCTTTTAGTGGTCCTTTGTCACTACACACACATACACTTGATCCAAAATTCACATGAAGATAATCCACAAAAGCTTGAAGGACAAATGGAGGCCTCAAGCATCAGTAAGAGCATGATTCTTCACACAGTTTTCATCTTATTCTTTCATCAATTCTCAGCTTAATCTTACTTCTTCTTGCTTAACATTTTCCATGAGAAGCCCATGATTATATAGGATAAGGTGAAGTGGTTAAAAGGATGAGGATGATCCCACCAAATCAGAGAAACTAGTAGGATCACAACCACACAGACGCCACCTCGCATTCTAGAAGATTCCCCTTATAGAAACTTCATGAAACCTCTTTCCTCTTTTAGATTTGGAACACCATCGCACCTTGCCTATGTATCAGCCTACAGAAATCCCATAGGCTAGCCATAGAGAAGCCTATGGAAATCCCATGGGCCAGCCATAGAGAAGCCTGTGGAAATGATAGATTTATGCACTGTGTAGTATGAGCAGCCTGTGGACCCTTTCTAAAAAACAACCTTGTAGAGGAGGAAAGAAGTTGTTTTTCTCAAGAAAAATTCATGTTTGGATCTTGAACACATGTATGTGATATCATCATTATAATGACCAAAATAATGTGTAACAAAGGTCGACAATGGGATCAGATTCTGGCATAGGAATAATTTTCATTCAACAATTCAGTGAACAAGAGCACAGGGAAAAGTCCATTTGAAATTGTGTATGGTATACAACCAAGAAGGATTACAGATTTGAGAGATTTGAATCAAGATGAGTTCAAAAGTGTTGGAGAAAAGGATTTTGCAACAAAAATGCAGAAACTCCATGACAGAGTCAAAGAACAGCTAAAGGACAACAGCCAGAAATATAAGAACAAAGTTGATCAAAAGAGAAGAGAAGTTCAATTCGAGGTTGGAGATGATGTTTTAGCTCATTTGAGAAAAGAGAGGTTTCCAAGGGGAATGTATAGAAAATTTAAGATGAAGAAGATAGGACCATCCAGGATTCTCAGAAAATGCACAGCCAATGCTTATGAGATTTAGTTGCCAGACAATGTTGGGATATCACCGATATTCAATGTTGCAAACCTATATCCTTACATGAGAGATGAAGTAGGAGAATCAAGTGATTAGAAATAAATTCAGTGGGAAGAGAAATTGACCTCAACAAAAAAACTGTAGATGGAAAGAATTATTGAACAAAGGGATGGAAATAAAACCAGGAGGAAAACATATCCTAAGTACCTAGTGAAGTGGAAAGATCACCCAATGGAAGATGCAAGTTGAGTCACTGAACCTGATATTTTGAAGCATGGAAAGACAGTGCAGGAGCTCATGGACATGAGTCCAAGAAATTTTTTAATCAGAGGAGTATGATGTAGGAGCATCACCTTCAAAGTCGACAACACATGCATGGAGGCAAACATAGGACACTCAACAATGACATAATTTCAAATCGAGCATTTAACTCATAATTTAATGAGTTGTTGAGATATTTTTGAATACAACATTTTAAATTGTAACTTGTTTGTAAAGTCTAGAAGGACTATAAGAAAATTGTATATATGGAGTGTCGACTCTATCTGGTAGTAATTAACAATTATTGTAATAGAAGAGAGTATGTATTAGCTTTGAAGTTTGAAATGATAGATTTCATAATAGGAGGAAATATCTCATGGAGAGGGCCTTAGATAGTTGATTGTTTCATTGTAATATATAGAGAGAGAGCATGTTTTGTGATAGACAACGTAGAGTAGACAGAGTAGAGTAGCATAAACACTTTGTATTTTTCATTTTTCATGAATGAATAGAATAGACAGAAAATTGTCCCAAATCCTTGGATTGTGTTCATTTAATGTGAGATTGAACAAATGTTATTCTATGTGTATGATTTGTTACAAGTTCATTTCATGTATGAGTGTTCGAGAGATTGATTGTATGAGTTTGTGATGAAGCTAGTTGAGTTTCAATCGTTTCTCTTCTGATACTTGTATGCAAGGTGTGCATATCGAATGGAAGGAGTGTGTCGACTGAGTCTCAGATTTGACTAAGAGGGAAGTTCAGAGAGAATCAAAGAAACTCAGACCAGGTGCAAGGTGTGCACAACATCAAGAAGCTAATAATATTTGAATAAACAGAGCCGAAGGACGCCAGGTGGGCAAGAAGAATTTTCTTTTCAAGAAAATCCTTCGAACTAAGTTATTCGAAATCCCAAGAACACAAGGTGTGCGTGGGAGATCAAAAATCCTTCAAGGGACGAAGCTCAGAATAGATAACACTTTTACAAGTCTTGACGAGATCTAGGAGCTAGACTCGCAGGAGAAGTAAAGGTTGAAACCTTCAAAGCATCAAAATATTCCAAGTTTGGGAAGAAAGAACAAAAGCTTAGGAGGAGGAGCACATCAACCATCGGTTAATATGCAATGGAAAGATCTGTATTGTCGAATACACATCCATAAATTCAGGAGAGAGCATAGGAGGAAGAATAGATTTGATCCGTCAGATATGGAAGTGTGTGGGCCAACAGTCATTGGATCCGGAAGAAAGCCCAAGGAAGAAGATCTGAAATGACCAGAACCGTCCATCGTCAGGGGTAATAGGTGGCAACAGATCCAGGGTGTTCATGGAATAAAACACTGAAATATTTGCAAGGAGCATAGGAGTAAAATCATGAAATTTGAAGTCGTGAAATCATCCTAGACCATTGGATCCAAAAGGACAGGTGGAAAGGATACACACACATCGGAGAATCAAGAATCATAAGAAACAAAGGAAGCTACTTCCAAAAGAACTGAAATCTGAAGTCTCAAAATCATCAGAACCATCCATTGAAGGGGACATGTGGCAGCCGTTCAACATTTCACTGACTCATGACTCAGGGAATTCAAAGGGAAATTTTGTGAAAACTCACGAAACTCTATGTTGCGATATCAAATCTGAGCCATTGGATTGAGTCGGGCTGTAGGCCGTTGATTTTAAGCATCGACATTTTGGAATTTTAGAAGTTGGAGGTTCGAAGGAGAGAACCATCATGAAATCCAAAAATTCAAAGTCCCAACTTTGTGAAGGAGGAACGTGGACCGTTGCATTGCAAGATAGTGAGGGTCGTTGATCTAACAACAGGGAGAATTTCGACATTTTGGGGATTGAAAGGTCTACGGTGAGAAGTCTTTCGACTTCGTGAATCGTGAAGTCATGAAATATTTGGGAGCTGGGGCCTAGTTCCTAGAGGAAGGTCACATCGTTTGAATAGGATAAAGGGATAGCATTGTTAGGCCCCTTGTCCGGTCTCATGACTTGGAGGAGTCAGGTGTCCTGGAATGAAAAGCCCTGATATCAAAAAACGTGATGTGCCTATTGTGTAGGCTTGTGCTCACGTGGAGGGAGCTCATGCCTAATGCTATCCGCATGGGATGAGTTCACATTTCGACCTATGGATTTTTTAGTAAAGGTTCTAGAAGCAACCCAAAGAGTTGTTCCAGCTCGAGGAGAAGAACGATCCAGTGACCGGGAGGTCAGCAGACCCTGCGGAGGTAGGCGGGCTGCATCATAAACCTTCGTTAACCCTCTCTCCAAAGTATTGTTAAATGCCTCTATTGTTCTGTTGGCTTGCAGGTGGTAGGGTACACTTATATGATGTTGGATCAAGAACGTTGTTGTAATATTTGATATGGTACTACTGATAAAATGAGCTCCCTCATAACTGGTCAGAATCCTAAGACATCCAAATCGAGTGATAATATTTTCAAAAATGAACCTAGCAACAATATCGGTTGAACAATCCTGAATAGTTGTTTCCTTAACCCAATGTTTAATGCAGTCAGTTGTGGTAATAATGTACATATCCTTTGAATGATTATCTGTGGGGTTGATCGGCCCAATGAAGTCAATCGCCCACTTCTCAAATGTTTGTAAATATCGAACTGGTTGAATTGGTAATTCATCTCTTCGTGATGGCTTACCCACTCTTTGACACACATCACATGATCTATCATATGCCTTTGCATCCTTAAAGAGAATGGCCCACCATAATCCATCTTGGAGGACCTTATGCATAGTGGCCTTTCCTCCCACATGACCTACTGCAACTACATTGTGGCACTACCACAAAATATCCTGTCTTTCATGATCCAAGACACATATCTTGAGGATACTATCTAGTCCCAATGTATACAATTGCCCTGCAATCAATTGATAGTCCACTGCTCTAACCACCATATGGTGTTTCTGGGTTGCAAAGTATGTTTCTGGGTTGTAGAGTATGTTTCTTATGAGAATTCCTTTGTCATTTATATCAATTTTTGTATGAACTTCTTTTGGCCAAAATATGTTATCTATCTTGGAATATTTCAACACAGTTCTGGCCATTTCCCATACTATTTTGTTCTTCTGTTCAACAACTCCATTCTATTGAGGTGTCTTGGCTGTTGAGAATTTCCTTTTTATTCCATGTTCATCATAGAATTCCATGAATTCCTTATATGTGAACACTCCTCCATTATCTAATCTTAAACATTTGATTTTCAAATCCATATCATTCTCAATCATCTCTTTGTATGTCTTGAATTGTTCAAAAGCCTATGACTTTTTCCTGAGAAAGATAACTGCATTCATCCTTGTAAAGTCTTCAACAAGAAACATGAAATATTTTTCTCCTTTCAGTCCCTTTGTTTTCATCATCCCACATAGATCAATATGTACAATCTCCAATGGTTTTGTTGTATTGTACTCTAATTTGAATTAAGTCTTGGCTTGCTTTCCCTACAAACAATGTTGATACTGAGAGGGGGGTGAATCAGTATCAAGTACAATTTAAAAAAAAAATCAACTTATACTTAAACCATTTAATTATATCCAATGATCAATGAACAATAATATAAGAGTTACACCAATACACCACAATACACCATGCACAATATATGAGAAATAATCAATAGTTATTGTTTAAGGGAAGTAATGACTTCCAAAGGTAGCTACAACTTCCAAATGTAAAGGGAATGATAAACCTCCAAGAGGAATATACAATCCTCCAATATCAAGAGAGGTTTGAACTCTCCATCCTTGCCCCTTCCTTCCACCCAAGAATATATGACAGATAATAAAACTTTACATTAAATCATCACCATCAACCATCCATCACATAGAACCTGACAATGCTTCTTGCGACTTCTTCAATTTCTGTAATTCTTCAATTCTTGGAATACTCTGATTCTATAGATAATATTTTTCAATGTATTCTCTAAAACTTCTCCGAGTTTCACTCCTTGAATCCTCCCCAAAAAGAAGTTATACAGAGAATGGTAGACCTTGTTTAATTCTTGTTTATTCAGGAGACTGAACTTGTATAGAATTCCCCACACTCAATATTTAACATCAGATTTTGAAACTCGCATAAAAGAAACTATAATCTGTACTCTTTTCAATTCAATTTGTCCCACTTCATTTTGATTCTCTATGAATAATTTATGATTGTTTTACCCAGAACACTTGTTTATTGACTAGCTTCAGGACTGGTCAAAAACCCTATCTTCCACAGAGTGTATCTCCATAATTATAGCGGATCAAGAGATGAAAATTTTACCAAAGGTATATTGATATGTCTTCTCAATACAACATAAATGTCACCATCTGAATATTTCTAGAAAACAATTTATAGCAAAAATGGTAAGATGACCTGAAAATAACATACCTTAGAACACATCACCAAAAGACTTGATCCTCCCTTGAAATCCGGCCTTCTTTCCTTCTGATTTCCTCTGAAATTCGACTTGTGTATCAAAATGAATGTATAATGATATTTATTTATAATATTTATGTCACTTTATTTTAACATTAAGTTTGACCTGACACTTTCTTAATTATCTTCAGGGCCTACATGTACTTCCTTCTTCAATTCACTTTGTCATTTTCAAAAATTCATTTCTCCTCAACCACGAGGATCCATGTGACGTGCCACATACCACCAAAAACAACATGATGTATACTATCCATCCATGGGTTTTGTATCTGCATTTTCATTTTCATTCATGTCCAAATACCTTCATCAATCTTGTGGTCCAAAAACCATGACTAGGGTTAACATCAATGACAACAACCAATCTTCCAACAATCTCCCCCTTTGTCATTGATGGCAACACTCATTCTCCCCCTATCTTCATGTTCCCAATTTCTCTCCCCATTTGACATCAATGGAAAAGGGTATGGCTTCTCCCCTTGAATTTAATGGCAAAAGGTAACTCTCTTCTTTGGGGTTGCTCCCCCTGAACATGTGGCACTCAATAATACTTCATCCTTATTTTTGGTCTTTGGGACTTTTTCTTCCTTGGAATACTTGTCTGTGGCTTCTATATTCTCTCTCTTCTTCATGTCTAGGATGTATATGTTGTTCAGTATTCTTGTTGCAGTTGCAACCTATCTTCCTGAGTTATTTTCTCTAATTTTACATTTTCGGGAGTCAAACGTAAGAGTGTATCCTTGATCACATATTTTGCTAACACTGAGGAGATTATGCTTCAGATCTTCAACCAATAGGACTTTTCCTTCTTTTATATTTTCACTTCCAAGATTTACAATTCCTTTTCCAAGTATTTTAGTATATGAGTCATCTCCAAATGTAACATTTCCGCCCTTTTTCTTGAAGCTGACAATTTTTCTTTGATCTCCGGTCATATGAGATGAGCACCCACTGACTATGAACCATTAATCTTCTTCTTTGCATTCTTTAACGACTAATGTTATTTGACATTTTTCATTTTGTGGAATTTCTTTCCTTTTCCATGTTGTAGTTGGTATATAGACATTTGGCATATGATTATCTTCCTTCATCTCTCTACAATCCCGTGATTTATGACCAAGATTATTGCACTTGTAAAATACAATATTTTGATCCATTAATGGGTGAAATGGATTATAATTTATGTTTATAGGTCTATGAACATTTCCATATCTACCATTTTCACCATTCATGTAGATTGCATAGTTATTCCTTTCATTGATTCTACAATTTATTTCCTTTTGTCCAAAATTTCCACAAGTATAACAATGTCCAAGAAAGAAATTTTGATACCTGGGAGTAAGTGATCTTCTTTGTGGTGTGGTCCATCTGTGTTCACGATCTATTCTTCTGTAGTTTCATTCATAATGATTTCTTTCATACCTGATGGGAGAGGATCTTCTTGATGTCTCATTCCTTCTGAATTCTAGTCTTCTATCTTGTTGTTCAACTTGCTCTGGAGTGTTGGTTTCATCATTTTCATCTTCCTTCTCTTGTTTTGTTGTCTTGAAACTATCATTGTATCCTAGTCCTATCTTGTCATTTGGAGATCTTTGATTGCTAAGGATCTCATCTAATTTTTCATTGCTTTTTTCGAAGTTATTCAACTTTGTTGTTGTCAATAGTAGCTCCCCTTTTGTGTGATCCAATTCTGCTTTCAATTTCTCATAATCTTCTAATTGTTCCTTCAAGATATTAATTAATGGTCTTTTCAAGATTGTAAATATCTTATTCATAGCTACTCAATTCACCTTTTAGTATTATGTTTGTGTTTCTAAGCTTGCTATTTTCATTTTCAACATGATTCAACTTTTCAAGATTCTCATCTTCTTGTTCACTCTCTGCATTGTCTTTGTATCTCCAAAAGGAATCAAGGTTGGTTTCTTCATTTGAATCTTATTCACAAATGATTTCTTCCTCTTTAGAATTCTTGTGATCATCATCCTGGGTTTCCTGGGTTATGAAGATGACTTCTCCTCCATCATTATGTTCTTCATCACTCTCATCTGAGGAGATGTCATCATCCTTGGAGTACAAGATCTTTTTATTGTTGAGACTTCTCTTTTTATAGTATCAGTTTTCAAAAATTTGTCCTATTCTACCACAGTTAAAGAATTTGAGAAGAGACTTACCTTTGTATCTTCCACTTCCCTTTTGAAACCTTCTTACAAAATTTTCTATTTCTTCATCAAGGTTGTTATCCTTGTCTTTTGTCTTCTTTATGGATTTAAAGGCTGCTTCATTGTTTGGTCGGTCACTTTCTGTATCTGTTCTCATTTCATATGCTATAAGAGGGCCATGTAATTCATCCATTGTCATTTTGGTCAAGTCCCTAGTTTCTTCAATGGCGGAGACCTTAGCATCATACTTCAAGAGAAGTGATCTCAACACTTTTTGTACAACCAACGATTCATCGAGCTCTTCACCTAATCCTATGATAGCATTAACAACTTCATCAAATCTAAGAATATAGGTTGAAATATCTTCCTTTTCATTCATCTTCAAATTTTCAAATTATGCTCTATGTCRTTGAAGCTTGACCTGTTTAAATTTTGGATCACCTTTGTAGATACTCTTGAGTTTGTCCCATACCTCTTTAATAGTGTTGCAACCCATCACTTTGCTAGAAATGGTTGGTGCCAATGTTGTTAGAATAACATGTCTGGATTTTGAATTACAACTCATAAGCTTCTTCTTATTTGGATCGGTTGGAGCATTATTTGGGATTACATAGCCATTTATAACTGAGTACCAAATGTCTACTCCCAAAGTCGTTAGGCAATTTTTCACTCTATCACTCCAGTATGCATAATTTGTTCCATCAAATTTTTGAATCCCATTTGAAATGTTCTCATGGTCATCCATCTTTGATTAGGATTTTCCTTGCAGTGGTGAAACTATTATGAAGGCAACCTGCTCTGATACCAATTATTGATACTGAGAGGGGGTGAATAAGTATCAAGTAAAATTTAAAAACCTTTTTCAAATTATACTTAAACCATTTAATTATATCAATGATCAATGAACAATAGTATAAGATTTACACCAATACACCATGCACAATATATGACAAATAATCAATAGTTATTGTTCAAGGGAAGTAATGACTTCCAATGGTAGCTATAGCTTCCAAATGTAAAGTGAGGGATAAACCTCCAAGAGGAAGATAAAATCCTCGAATATCAAGAGAGGTTTGAACTCTCCATCCTTGCCCCTTCCTTCCACCTAAGAATATATGAGAAATAATAAAACTTTACATTAAATCATCACCATGAACCAACCATCACATAGAACCTAATAATGCTTCCTGAGACTTCTTCAATTTCCACAATTATTCAATTCTTAGAATACTCTAATCATCTAGATAATAGTTTTCAATGTATTCTCTGAAACTTCTCCAAGTTTCACTCCTTTAATCCTCCCCAAAAAGAATTTATAGAGAGAATGGTAGACCTTGTTCAATTCTAGTTTATTCAGGAGACCGAACTTGTAAAGAATTCCCCTCACTCAATATTTAACATCAGATTCTGACACTATCACACAATAAACTATAGTCCATACTATTTACAATTCAATTTGTCCCAATTCATTTTGATTCTCTATGAATAAGTTATGATTTTGTTACCCGGAACACTTGTTTTTTTACTAGCTTCAGAACTGGTCAAAAACCTTGTTTTCCATAGAGTGTATCTCCATAATTGTAGAGAATAAAGAGCTGATAATTTTACCAAAGTTACCTTGATATGTATTCTCAATACCATAGAAATTTCACCATCTGAATCATTCTAGAAAAAAAGTTATAGCGAAAATGGTAAGATGACCTGAAAACAACATACCTTAGAACACATAACCAAAAGGCTTCATCCTTCCTTGAAATCCAGCCTTCTTTACTTTTGATTTCCTCTAAACTTTGACTTGTGTATCAAAATGAATGTATAATGATATTTATTTATACCATTTATTTCACTTCATTTTAACATTAGGGCCGACCTGACACTTTCTTAATTATCTTCAAGGCCTACATGTACTTCCTTCTTCAATTCACTTTGTCATCTTCAAAAATTCATTTCCCCTCAACCATGAGGATCCACGTGACATGCCACATACCACCGGAAACAACATGATGTATACTATCCATCCATGGGTGTTGTATCTGGATGTGCATTTTCCTTCATTTCCAAATACCTTCATCAATCTTGCGGTCCAAAACCCATGACTAGGGTTGACATCAATGACAACAACCAATCTTCTAACAAACAATGCTTACATAAAGTATTTGTTGGTATTGAAATCATGGGCATTTCACTTTGTTACAAGGGAAAAACTCTCTATGGCCAAGGTTAAAACACAATAGACATGTATGACTGCAGAAATCAACTCAATTCCAACATATGCTATATAGAATAATGTGGAATATAAGAAAGAGGCCTACCTCGATCCAATGTTTGATGATGTTCCACCATTGAGCACTTTGACCCAAAGCTTTATACCTGTGAGAAGTTCTCAAAAAACAAGTAGAGAAAGTATACATTTATAATATAAAAGGGGTTAGCATATCAAATAGTATAATCCATTAATAAACAATACAAACACACCCATGGATAATAATCATATATTTGCAAGATATCAATAGGATGGGAAAGGAGTATTTCTATTAATAATTGATCAGAAAAAGTGACAATGTTATAGACTTCTGTGTCGACACAATTCGAAACCAAGAAACCAAGTTCCTTCCAACTAGGTCTCCACCACTTCAATCCTCCACCAAAGGAAATCTCATAGGAAAGAGGCAATAAGGTCCTCTCAAAAATAGGGAAATATATTGGGGATTGAACATTGTGTTCAGACTTGAGGGACAAAGGGATCCAGACTCAATATGAAGTAATTTCCTTAGAGTAACTTTTCTCTCAAAGTTGAATTCTTTCTCCTCTTTCCATAGCTCAAAATTGTGCTCTTATAGCCTTCAGAATGCAACTGAAGGGACGAGTCAGAATGTTTCCAGTATATGGAAGGCCAATGATTAGAGATCTTCTATCGTGAAATGGAAACCCCACCTCATTTTGTATTTTCTGGCACAGATCCCAGTGTACGTGTCCTGTAGTGGAGCAACCCGTGTATATGCATCTTGCATAGAAGATAGGGAGCGTATATGTGGAAAAATGTATATTTTTAGCTCTGGATTCATCAAAAAGGGATGATAAGTCTACATAGGTAAATTGAAAAAGGCCCTCTGTGAAAGATAGCAATGGTGAGGAAAATCTTGCTATAACACACCTACTTCTTCCTTTCTTATAAATCTGACAAGGTTTTCGAAGTTCATGTGACCCATTATTCTATGCCAAAGGCAACTTTCATTTTACTTTCCCAAGTAACATATTTATTTTCCAATTTCATTCAAGAATTAGAACATTTTTTTCTTTGGCATTTTTGTTTCCAAGTCTAACTGTGCCTCTACCTATGATCTTGGATGAGTCATCATTTCCAAATGAAATTGATCCATCTCTTTCTTTCTTTAGAGTTATAAACCTACCCTTGGCACATTTCATATGCTTCAAACAACCACTGTCAACGTACCAATCACTTTTCCTGTGTTTTGCCTGTAAAGAAAGTGTGCATTCTTTAGAGTTTAATTGATTCTTCTTTCTTATCCATTTATTTTGTGGTTCTTGTATAGGGCTATTGATGTTCTTATTTGATTCTTTTGAAGGGATTTCCACTATGCAATCTCTGGCTATGTGCCAAAAATTGTTACACTTATAACATTCTACTTCATCCTTCAACAAGACAAAACTCTTATAGTTTTGGTTATGTTTTTCATGAGGCTTTATGATGTGAATCATTCTAGAGTGGCTTTCATAACCGTCTCTTTTCTTGTCATAGGCTCTGTATTTTACAACTTTATGTCCAAAATGATTTCAAGAATAACATAAACCAAGAAAAATAGTATGATACCTAGGTGAACAGGCTCTTCTGAATGGTGTTGCTATTATGAAGTCTTCTTCTTCATGAGGTCTTTCTACTATTGCATGTTGAAATCTAAATCTTCTAGGTAGTGTTGTTTCTCTGTAACCTTCTTCCTAGTTTTTCTTGCATTCTTCCTTCTTGATACTACCTTTGACAATTTCTGCATAGCTTCTTGGTTTTGTCGTCTTGGTGCTTGAAACTGTATCATTCTATATTTGATGGTATCCTAGCCTGAACCTGTCATGGTATGACCTTTGAATGTTGATGATCTAATCCAAAGTTTTGGTGCTATTATGTTGCACACATTTCTTTTGTATATCCTTCCTTAGTGAGACAATTTCTACTTCCATCCTTTCAATCTTCTTTTCCATTTCTTCCAACTGGCTTCGGAGTACTTCTTCAATTCTTCAATTTGGATTTTCAGTTTCACAATCATTTGTTCATACTTTTCATATTTAGAGCTATCATAATCCTCTTTCATCATGAGTAACTCTCCCTAGAGTGATTTGTTTTTCTTCTTTTCTCTTCTTAGATTGTTTATAACTTTGATTAGTTTTTCCCTAACATCAACTTATCCTTCTTCTTCAGAATATTCTTCAGAGTTTTCATAAACCATAAAAGGAACATATCCAGAGTCACTGTCACTATCATTCTCTTCGTATGATGAATAACTATCTTCTTTTGATTAGAAAATTTTCTTTTGGAATTTATTTTTGTTTCTTATCTTGTTTTCCTTTTTATATTTATTTTCTTTATTATAAGTTTGTTATTCATTGTTGTCTTTATTATTATAAGGACATTTATTATAAAATTGACCAATACCACTACAATTGAAACATTTTAATGGAATATTATCTTTATATTTTCTTGTTCCTCTTTTCAACTTCCTTACAAAGTTTTCCATTTCTTCATCATCTTCTGATTCATCACTGTAGCTACTAGTTGGATTTGACTTTTGGACCTTCTTATTCTTTGTTTTCTTGGATGCTTTGAATGATACTTCATTTGTGGATGGGTTATTGCTATGTTCTCATATCATAAGCTATGAGTATTCCATGCAACTCGTCCATGCTCATTGTAGCGAGATCTATTCTTTATTCAAAAATTGAGACCTTAGGATCAAACCTCATTGGGAGAGATATTAGTTCCTTTTGAATGACTATTGATTCTTTCACTTCCTCCCCTAGTTCTTTAATAGAATTTATTGTTTCATCAATTCATATAAATTAATATGAAATACATTCATCTTCCTTCATCTTTAGCTGTTCAAACTTGGATCCCTTGACTTTTTCATCTCCTTTGTAAATCTTCTAAAGTTTTTCCCAAATATCTTTTGCAGATTCACAATCTGTAACTTTGAGAAATATTGAAACAACCAAACTACTTAGAATCGTACCTTTATCCTTTGAATTGTTGTCACTGAGTTTATTTCCATCTTTACCAGTTGGGGGAGTAGCTGGTGTTGTATATCCATCTACTACTGACAACCAAACATCAAATACCTATGCCTATAAAATGATTTTCGTCCTTTTACTCCAAAAGGCATAGTTATGTCCATCGAACATTGGTTCTCCAATCTTAGCATATTCCATTATCTCCTTCTAGTGGTTATACTATTTCTTGAAGGACCTACTTTGATACCAATTGTTGGAATATTGAGAGTGTGGTGGTGAATCAATATGATCGTTTTATTACCACTTTTAAACACAATGTTTATTTTTTAACTTTATGAGCATTATTCAACAGTTTAACATTATCATTTAGAGTATCATTAACAATATAAATCAACCATGAACAATAAGAAACCAAAAATACACAGTACACCGGAATTTTACATGGAATCCCAATGCGGGAGAAAACCACGAAATGATTTTCTTATATGTGAGAAGAAATACATCTATAGGAAGAACCCACTTTTTTTCAACTACAACTCGAAGGAGGCTCCAACCCCCTAGTTTTTCAGGCTCCAACCTTAAAGAATCTCCAACTCCCCAATTCTCCATCTACAACTGGAAGGAGGCTCCAACCTCCTAGTTCTCAGTCTCTAACCTAAAGGAAGCTCAACCTCCCTGATTCTATGGCGCCAACTGAAAGGAGGCTACAACCCTCTTTCCTTACCCAGTCCAACCACCCATAAATATAAATGTAGACAACCTGTCACTACCACTAAATCAATCAACCTGTTACTAATCTGTCACTTTCACTGCTACAACCTGCCACTATTTCTATAATTCATCAACTTCTACCACTCAAAACCTTATGCCTCAAACCCTCATACCAAGATCCACAATAACTTCTTCCAAATCAAATACTCATGAACTAATAAAAATTTTCTATGTTGCACTACTGCAAAATATAAACCCTAACAGACATAGTAAATCATACCTTTCAATTGTAGCTGACTTGATGGATTTGATCTTTTGGACTTCAGTTTGTCAAAACAGATCCACTTCATGTGCTCTATAAACTCATGGATGTCTGGGCTTTGTCCCACTATGGATCGTGGATTTCCACACCCTACTTCCTCTACAATTCATGGATTTATTTTCTTCTCTATGTGTCCATGTTTTCATTCACTAAACCCTACGTATTTTCGTGCTTCACTAAGTTTTCAACTTGCATATTTTATCTCTCTCCTTCACCGCAACTCGTGGATAACCTCAGGAAAATCCTAGAATAGTAAGTTCATCTTCATCCCTTCTGCTCCTGCAACATCTCTCTTCACTGAACTTCGCTGCTTTAGACTCACTACTTCAGATGTGTTAATAGTACCTTCCCATAACCCTTTACAACACAGATATTCAATGTGCTCAATAGGTGTTAATAAGAGTTTCTTGAAGTCTTATTTATACTTTTCAAGTGACTTCCTTTAGGGGCTAGCTTGTAACTATTTTACCCCTTTTCCTTATTTTAGGGCTAACCCACACTCTCTTGTTGCAACCACTTTACCTTTAATTAAATTCTTCTTTCAACTAATTTACCCTTAATGAATGACATGTAACTTCTTGTTGAACTTCTAGGGGATTCTATATCATCCTTTGGGTTCGTCCAACTTCACAAGTCTATAACTCATCAACCAGGAGGAACCATATGGCATACCACATATCATTGGAAACAAAATAACAAGTATTGTCCATCCATGAATGAGTTACCTACATTTACAATGTCCTTCATGTCATTTTTCCTCGATCAACTGTGGTTCCCATAACCATACCTTCGAGGCTTCCTGACTTCTTCAAGGGTTGACATAAATCACAAAGAAGAACCAATATTTCAACATACATACATACATACATACATACATACATATATATGTATATATATATTCTCTTTGCAAATTTTTCTTAAGGCCACCAGTCATCTTATTCTGAATCAACTGTGAATTCTGGTGCTCAAAACATTTTTCTAGTTGCATAACATGATTATTCTCTATGAGAGCATTCCAATGACTATTCATTTTCCCAATTTCGAGGTCAGAGAAAAAAGTTATTTCCTTCTAAAATTTTGGGGCATTTTTCCTTACACACAAGATTTCTAGCTATTGTAGCCTCCACGTGGACCCTTCCATGTGTTGGAAAATTGATTGTCATTGATGTCAACTTTAGAAGAAGTCTAGATGCCTCTAGAAGTAATGGGTATAATTGACTAAGTCTCCAAAGTGGTCCCCTTATAGCGTATTTTTAAGAATGGCCCTCAGAGGGAGATTCTTTGAAGAAGTCTATAAGAAACCCATAGGTGTGGTCATGAGGCTAGGAATCAACTAAGGAAAATGAGGTTGAAGAAAATTTCAAGTAAATATAAAATCCTCATAGATGTATAGTCCTCTTCATGTTGTTTTCAGTAATAGGTGGTACACCATGTGGTTCCTCGTGGTTGAGGAGTTATGCCTTCATGAACATAGTTACCAACTTAACGAGAACTCTACAGAGTTCTCGTTTTTTGGGGGGTCCAATTTTTTACTCCGTTCTTAAAAATGGTGCTACCGGTAGCACTCTGCCTCCCTTTTTAGATGGTTTTTGGACATTTTAAATTTTTTGAACCATAATGTTTCCAGATTTTTTTTAAATTCTTATTTTTTCATCTATTTTTAAATTTTTCAAATTTCTTTTTTCCTTTTTTTGATCAACAACGTTTTTAGTCACTTTTCCATTCTTTTTTCAATCTTAATCTTTTTTTTACCATTAACTATTTTGAAATTATGATTTCATATAATTGTGTCTCCTTAATTTATTTATGGTTCTAAATTTTTAAAACATAGTGGAAAACATAATTTTTAACACATTGTTTACCTTTACTTCAATACATAGAAAATAATTATAGTAAAACAACACTATTTTTGAATATTTAGCAAAAAAATACAATTTTTTTTGATAAATTAAAAGGTAAGAAAAAATAAAAGAATTGAAATTAAAAAAAAAAAATTAAAATTAAAAAGCAAATTTATATTAAAAAAAATATTAAAGAAAAACATAAGGAAAAAAAGAAATA
>ML781624.1:191949-204753 GCA_009831015.1 Picea engelmannii | reverse complement strand
TACATGGTTGAGACAAGTAGTTGATGAGTTGGCGCACATACATGAGGTGTATAGTTGATGATGTTGGTACACATTGATGAGTCATAGTTGATGAGTAGTTGAAACATGATTGGTACATACTTGGCACATGGTTGGATGCACTTGTTTATGGTACAGGTTGATCACAGGTTGGTGCATGGTTGATGCACTTGTTTATGGTACAAGTTGATTACAGGTTGGTGCATGGTTGATGCACTTGTTTATGGTACAGGTTGATGCATGGTTGATGCATGGCTTAGATTTATTGGTACAGGTTTACAGCAGTATATCTCACAGTGATAGTGTGACAGTGGTTCCATCATTCTACTTCTACTTCAGGGTGGCAGGATAGGGCAAGGACATGTAGTTGTAACCACCTTCCGGTTGTAGCTGGAGAACATTGGGGGTTGTAGCATCCTTCTAGTTGTAGCCAGATATTTGGAGAGTTGGAGCTTCCCTCAGGTTGTAGCCTGAGAAACTAGGGGGTTGGAGCCTCCTTCCAGTTTCAGCTGGAAAACAAAGGAAGTTGGTGCTTCCAATGAATGTAATTCTTCAAGACATATAAGAAAAAGCATTTCGTGGTTTTCTCCCAATTTGGGTTTCCACATAAAACACTGGTGTACTGTGTATGTGTGTGATTGTTTATTTATTGTTGCTCATTATTGGATAATAATTCTACATTGATATAACATTTGAAGAAAAAGGATTATAATTACGTTATTACTGATTCACCCCCCCTCTCAGTAATCCAACACAACCAAATCAACCAAACTAAACCACATATAGAAGCCATACTAAGAATTTCCTAATCATTCACAACACAACAAACAATAGTATCCATCAAGACAATAATGTATCCATACCAGTGTCTCAGTGATAGATCTGAGGCCATAGAATGTAGATCTGGAACCTGCCTCATCATCTAAGAGTTTGGCACCAACTCAAACACAAATCTCCATGATTTTATCCACTCAATGCTCCTTGTAGACAGTCAAAACGCATGTACACTCACCCTATACATAGCCATCTTGCATGTACACACACCCTATACACAGACAACCCGCGTTGACATCAGAAAATAGGGTTTTCTATGAATCCGAGACTTTTTCCCTCAAGATTTTTGACATTGCTGAAACTTTGATGCATCCATGAGATCCTCCTCTCGCTCTCTTTCTTAGAATAGATCTTCAATCATGCTCAAGATATCCACACCAATAGGATGCTCTCACAAGAATCTCTCCATCAATACTCCACAAGATATTCACAAGAAGCTTTCCATTGATCCACAATAAGATTCTCACCAAAATTTGTATTTCAAAAGAGATCCTAGATTCTTATTTATACTTTCATCTTCTAGGTCACTTAACCTATTTCTTAGGTTACTTAACCCATTTCTAGGTCACTTAACCTATTTCTTAGGTTACTTAACCCATTTCTAGGTCACTTAACCTATTTTCCTTATTTTAGGGTTAACCACTTTCCATGAATAGAAAGTTCTCCAATACTTTATCATTTAAATATTTCTTCTTGATTTTGTCACTTCATTTTATCATTTAAACAATCTTTCTTGATTTTGTCACTTTACTTTATCATTTAAATGACGATTTCTTCTTTTCAAGAACTTTGACTTCTTTGACCTTTTGGGGCTTCAAGTCATCATATAGGGGTCCTCCAACTTCATAAGGCCGTAACTCTCAAACCGTGAGGAGTTATGTGACATTCCACATACCAACGGAAATGGCATGATAAGAACTATCCATCTAGGATAGTTTCACCAACAGCTTCATTGATTTTCATCTCATTATTCCACATACAAGCATGGGTCCTCCAACCATTCTCCTAGGATAACTCAATCCGTAAAGCATCTTCCTGTGAGGGATTTCACCATAAGGGGACCACTTTGGAGTTCATCCATTTGTGCACCTTATCAACCATGATAATACAATCAATTCACCACTGCATCATATATATCAACTATGCATCATGTATCAATCACAACTCATTGATCCATCTTCATCAATGCATCATATCAATGATCCATATTCATCAATTGGTTTCCACTTGGACATCTATCATTCTCATCAAGGGCATCATATCAATGATCCATCTTTATCAATTGGTTTCCACTTGGACATATATCATTCTCATCAAGGGCATCATATCAGTCAATTACTTGACATCAATCAATGACATCAATAAAACCAAACCATTTACATCAATGACATATGATCCAACAATCTCCCAAATAATCAAACCATTGGCATCAATGACAACATGATCCAACAAATGATTCTAAGCCACAAACAAATAAAGACAATGGAAAAGAAAAGAAAGAAACCAGGAAGTGGTGTGACTTCCATAAGAGCCCCTTGCATAACACTGTTGATTGTTTCTCAAAGAAGTCATTGGTGGCAAAGGTGAAATCCTATGAATCAGATGTGGGTTCCGACTCAAAGTCAAAACCAAAAAAGGGGAGATGGATTATCGACATGGAACCCAATTCCACCATTGCAAACTACAATATATATCCCAATGAACTTGATGAGCCAGAGGAAGGCAAGCGTCTCTTTCATTCATAGATGTGGGTGAATGGTACTCCACTACACATCATCATTGATAGTGGTAGATATAATAAACTCATCTCATCGGAGGTTTTAAGGCAGCTGGCGCTACTGACAATGCCACACCCAAATCAATACACCATCTGATGGCTCTACCAAGGAAGTGATCTTCTCATCAATGAACAATGTCGCATTTCCTATGGATTCAATCCCTTCAAAGATGATGTATTGTGTGGTGTCGGTCCTCTTGAAGTTGTGATGTTATTTTGGGCCAAGCTTATTTATGGAAACGTCATGTTGTATATGAGTGTAGGCCTTGCAATTTTATTGTTACTTTGGACAAGAAATTCTACAAGATACCCAAGGTAGTCCCACCTACTTCCATTTCCTTGATATCTGCCAAGCAATGTAGGAAGGTCATCTATCAGAATGAGAAGTTTGTATTCTTCGTTATTCACTCTCAAAGTGAATGAAAGGTTGTAGCCACCACCATGCCCTCTGTGACGGATCTCTCCACGTAGCAGAAGCAAGTGGATAAGATCATGGAATAATACAAAGAAATATTTCCTTACCCACTGGGGTACCTCTACACTGGGAGGTCAATCATTCAATTGATCTAACCCCAAGTCACTATTATCACAGAATTGATCAGACCAGGGTCCTCTTCAGGTTACCAACAAAAGGTACTATGTAGTCTAGAGCACTAGAATTTTCATCTCCTCCGAAGAGAAGAAGTCTCACCTGAACCAAAACCAATATAGAAGGATAGACAAGGGAAAGGAGAATAATTAGGTGGGTTCCCAGAACCTTCAAGATTCACCATGATCTTGCACAAGACAAACTAAATACAAAACATATCTGAGCTCATACACGCAGAAAATGAATATACTTAAGTTGAGAAAATCATTCATACATAGAAACATCGTATGGAGCTTATGAATAATAAACAAGTACTGTAAAGATACAATGCACAAGCATAAACATAGAATGACGCATCATATTTCAAATTTTTTTATCCTTCTTTATATATTATCATCATAACTTATCATATACACCCTCAGAGATATAATTTAATTCTTTGTTACAGACTTCTAGCTCCAGACTCATGTCATAGAGCTCTATTTACCCCAAAACTATATACATATTACATTTACAGAACCTTTTCTCAACTAAAACCCAACCTATCAACAATATGCCACAATAAGAACAAGGACAACATTGACAACAACCCAAGAACAACAATTTTACAATCGTATACATCTCATATATGTTGAGTAGGATATTTTGGCTTTGGGCTCACATTCTTTCTTGTTCTATTGCAATGGATTTTTCCTTGCTAGTGTTGCGCTATCCTTTTCCGCAACCAATTTTTGTTACTTTTCCTCGCTCCACTGTCCTTCTTCTATAGCTTGCAAAACTCACGCTAAACCAAAACTGGGACTGTAATCCTTCTTTCTCAGCTTCAAGTCCAAAAAAATAAATCCCAAAAGGCTCTAACCACAAGCCTTGACTCACCCTCCAATCAAGTACTTGAGTCTTTTGCAGATTCTAGGAGTAACTGTTGATTTCCCGTGTCCTCCTTTTCCTCTTTACTTTCCTCTTCTGATTGTGATTTCTCTTTATTTGCCTCTTCAAACTAAGGGCCCAAATCCAAGACCAACTTTAAGGCCCGCTTATTTATTTCCTGAAAGCTCCCAACTTTATCCTGCCATTTCCTGGCAAGGAGTGAGGCCTCGACGATGAACTATTGGGTCACATCTATGATACATTCCTTGGCAGTAGATGCAACCAAAGAGTTCCATTCAAAGTTTGTTGTTGCATCGACCTGATACATTTGCATGCACACTATTTGAATAATAGGTTGAAAGTCACGCAAATCCTTCTTAGTTACGAATTACGCCTTAAATAGGCCATTCAGATCATTTTCCGCTTGTTGAATTTGATTGAACTTCTTTTGTTGCTCCAGCGGATCCATAGTAGCCACAACTTCCTCATTCAGTCACTGGATTCTAGCACTCACATCCTCTAAAGTCTGGTTGCACCTAGCGATAATGCCCATCCAATCATTGACTTCTTGGAATATTTGTGTGCACTAAGATGTGCTCTTGTGTAGTGCTTCTTGGGCATTGTTACCTTCTAACACTATTTTCTCCATCTAGTCCTACAAATTCCAAGGTTGTTGGTCTACTTCTTATTGACTCTGCCACAACTGCACTTCTAGATGCTTGACGTGAATGAGCAATAGTAATCATTCTCCTTGGAGTAATTCGATCTGATGCTCCGACTCTCCTGCATCACTGGATTCTGGTAGTTGGGGTGCAACCTTCCATATTTCCAGCTAGGCTTCAACAAGCCTCTCCTGAACTCTTTCTAGTTTATGCTCCACCTAGATCTTGGCGTGTGATTCATGTTTTCTGCATGCTTGAGAAAGGAGAGATTCCTTCGTTATGAATTCTAGAGACCTTTCGACCTGCTGAAGCCTATGCTCCAGTTGATCAGTTCAGGCTCTGATCATTCTCACTAAGTGCATTAGTGGCCACTTTGTAAGGTCAGCGGAAGAAGGGGTGGCATCCCTGGGTGCTCATACTTGCAATGGAATTCCATTGGTCATTGAGTTTCCTGAAGGAGTCTCTACCTCCTCCTCTCCTGTAGATGGTCCTGGAACAAGACTCAACCTCTAGGCTAATGGAAGGAGTGTTCGAACCTATGTTCTGGCAAGGCACAGTCGTAGCAACTATGTGCACTACTGAGGTTTTTGGAGAACTAGCTCCATCTGTTCTTATGTTGATGTTGTGATTTGTCCTGAAGTTGTTTCAGGTTCCTTCTTAACCTCTGGTATATATGCCTCTGTATGTGCCTCCGCTTCCGGAGTTGTGCTGCTCATGGAACCCTCAACCTTGCTCCTTGAGGAAGTGTGTTGGAGACTTCAGATTTGCGGATTTTTAATTATTTGCATATTTTTTGACGATGGAGTGTCCTTATGCTAAAAAAAAGGTATGACCTGATGGTCCTAGGATTCAAGGTTTAGTCCAATCAGTTGTAGCCTCTAGTCAGGTACTTCTAGATTTGGACCAGGAAGTTTTGGTCTTTGCTCAGGTAACTCTAGGTTTGGAACTCGGAGTTCTGGCCTCTGCTCGAGTATTTCTAGGGGATTGAGCTACATGGGTTTTGGATAAGTGGTTTGGAGTGGACTATCGATTTCTGGAGGTAGCGACTAGGGTTGTGGTGGTGATGGGGGGTTCTCAATGATGATGGTGGATGGAGGGGTGTCAGGATCAAGGTCATCCTAGATATGTATGATAGGGGCTGCTCAAACCATTGAGTGAGTGTGGGGCTCGGTGGATGATATGGGTTGGGGGTTCATAACCTTTCTTGGTGAGACTCCCTTCCTAAGTTTCTTAGCCACTAGTTTTGTAATGAATGCAGTGCTAAGGATTTTGTTGACATCTTTACCTGTCAAAAAATATTTCTCTGGCAATTGCAGGAACACTGAGAATGTCCTCTTCTTGCACTTAAATGGCTGCATATCCTCCTCTTCTTCAGAGTCTGTCTATGCGAGAGCTTATTTCTTTTGTACCACTGGGCCTGATCTCAATCCTACCCCTTTTTCTTGACTTTTCTTTTTCAACATCACGATAGAAAAAACATAGTGCATCCCCGACTTGCGTGGGTTGTGTTTGACTCTAGGCCACGAAATCACCTCCTTTTTGAAGGCCTCTCCATCCAAATAGAATGACTACATTTGTGAGTGGAAGTCATTCATATTGGCATACCTCGTCCACACAAATGTATGGTGTCAGTTCATGCTAAATGCTATGTTCCTTGTATTGCAGTTGAGGAGCTCTTATGGAATGCGCAACCTCTGTGTTGCATCTATTAGCTAGTTGTACCACTTGGATAACATCATTTTGTTGAAGGCAGTGTTCTCCGAGTCCTCCCTTGAATTCCAAAGCTCAAAATGTTTTTCTAGGCACTCCTTATCTTCTAGCACCAACGGTCTTCCAGCAGGTGGCGTCCACTTGAGCACTAAAAATGAAAGCAACAAGTATCCATAGGTAAAGCTACCACCTTTCTCCTGGGATTCCTCGCAAGCCACAAGTATTTCCTCCAATAGGTAGCTACACTAGTTGAAGACAATGCCAATGGCTCAAAACTCTACCACTGATAAAGCATCCATTGTTGCATCCTCCCTTGTAGTAAGACCTCATGAGTTTGATAGCTATGATGTAGCATCCAGTCCTAACCGTCTTAGGTAGTATGGGGTTGATCTTGGCTTTGTGCCCCCTCTTCTGTGTGTGGAACCTCTTGTATAGGCTAGGCTCCCCTTTCTTCTTACCATGCTTGCTGGGACCCTGGAATCCTTTGGAAATGTCCTCTCCCTCGAGGGACATTCTAGTAAGCTGGTGGATGTCTTCTGCGTGGATTGGATATATCCTATCCAACCACAGAATTTTGTCATGCACCCTACCAATCAGGAACTTGGTACACCTCACAAATTCTCCAGTGGTGCCGACCACTGGTAAGTCCCTGAGGTTCATGATGGTTGAGTTGAACAAGTTAATAAACTCGGTCTTTGGCACAAAATGCATGCCTCCCAACTCGTCTAGAGAGATACTTCAGAAAAAAAATTTATTCATCTTGGGGAACAAGACTTGGTCTATTAAGTTGAGGTCTAGGAGCTTGATTTTCTCCACCTTCCCCTTGATATCACCCATGATCTCAAATCGGGGGTCGCATGGCTCATCTAGTACTGCATCCTTGGAAATGGTGCTTTGTCTCCTTATGGCTCTCAACATTGTGAGTTCTGGACTATCAACAAATTTCGTAGGCGAAATAAGAATTTAGGATCACAACTAAGGGTCGAGGGATTACATAGACTTTCTCACTCTGCAAAATTCATAAATCTCTAAGTTCTTTATGAGAAACAATGCATCCTACAACAAATTCTCAGAGCCTTATACTCGAGCTTAGCTAGAAAGTTTAGTAATAACTATTGTTCATCATTACCCTATAGATGCAACTTGGATTTGATTTTTCCAACGAGACTGGTTAATAGGAAAGATCCTATTGGGTGATTCAGGCATTTATGATGAAAGTTGGATAGGGAGGTGGCCGATGTCAGACCTTACCATTTGACAGATGATAATCTCAACATGAATAGCAATGGAACATTCGTGTATCATGACTTTATGGCTTAACTTAATTCCGTTGGGGTACCATAGTAGTAATAAATGTTGTGATTGGACTAGGTTCATGTGGCACATGGACTCAAATTGTTCTTGGATTCACTCTCCCTCCGACCACAAAGGGGTCCCCGTCATATTAATGACTTTCATTAATAGGTTCTTGAATCTTCTGATACTACTCTTCTGAGTAAGAATTTCTGCATCAAACAACACTTAAACAGAAAAATAAATGAACTACATGTCGCAGTGCAACACTTCACATGCTGACTTTATTAACTGAATTTACAGAAATTACAGAAAAACTCAAATCTAACTATTATACATGCTCCTTTGCACTAGAGAAACAATCCTTTAGCTCAGTTATGAGACAAATAGGGTTTCAGGTGAGCACCATTCACCCATCCTAGCTGCAACATACCATCCATTTGGATGAGTCTAACTTCTCTAGAAGGTCAGATCTCCACAACTATAAATGGTCCCAACCAATGCATGTGAAAATTTCTTGGATGCTTCTAGTACCGACTGTCATAGAGAAGGACCTTGTGTCCTTGTGGAAATACTTTAGTATTGATGTGTCTATCATGTTAAGATTTCTACCTTGATTTTTCCACTCACATGGAAGTCTGCTAAAAACCTGGTCTCTTCAAGTTCTTGTAACTCCATGACTCTCTGCCCAACTTATTCTTTGTCTGACATTTCTGTGATCCGTGCAATGTACAAACTTGGAGTAATGAATTTTGCAGGCACCACAGCCTCTTCCCCATAAACTAGATGAAGTGGAGTGAACTTGTGGAATTTCTTTATGGTTTTCCTGTAAATCCATAATACTACTGGAACTCTGTCATCCCAATATTCCCTGTTTGTGCAACAAACCTTTGTTAACCCTCTCTCCAGAATATTGTTAAACGCCTCTACTTTTCCATTGGCTTGCGGGTGGTAGGGGATACTTCTATGATGTTGGATAAAGAAATATGTTGTAAGATTTGATATGGTACTACTGATAAAATGAGCTCCCTGAACACCGGTCAGAATCCTAGGACATCCAAATCGAGCGATAATATTTTCAAAAATGAACCTAGCAGTAGTATCGGTTGAACAATCTTGAATAAATGTTGCCTCAGCCCAACGTTTAAGGTAGTCAGTTTCGGTAATAATGTACCTATCCTTTGAATTATTATCTGTGGGGTTGATCGGCCCAATGAAGTCAACCGCCCACTTCTCAATTGCTTGTAAAGATCGAACTGGTTCAAGTGGTAATTCATCTCGTTGTAATGGCTTAACCACTCTTTGACACACATCGCATGATATATCATATGACTTTGCATCCTTGAAGAGCATGGTCCACCATAATTCATCTTGGACGATATTTTGCATAGTGGCCTTTCCTCCCACATGACCTACTGCAACTCCATTGTGGCACTACCACAAAATATCTTGTCTTTCATGATCCAAGACACATCTTCTGAGGATACTGTTTAGTCCCAATTTATACAATTTCCTACAATCAATTGATATTCCAATTCTCTAACCACCATATGGCATTTATGGGTTGCGAAGTATGTTTCTGGGAAGGATCATGTACTTAAGAAGACTTCTATGTCTTCCAAGTATTCTAGTATGGCCTCAACTCGAAACAAGTATGAATCTGGGAGTTGATCATCGACTTCTCTGCCACTTTCCCCTAACTCTAATATAGACAGGTGATCATGTCCTACATTGTATATTCTAGGCTTAATGATCACTTCAAAAGAAAATTATTGAAACAATAGCAACTATCTATAAATTATCCCTTCCAACATAGTTTGTTGACTAGATAATTTATTGCAGAATGATTAGTAAAGAACTTAAAATTAGAACCTAACAAATAATTTCTAAACTTATGCAAAGCATAAATCATAGCTAAACCCTCCATTTCTGTCATTGTATATTTGTGCTCATCTTGCGAAAAATTCATGCTCACAAAATAGATAGGATGATCCATGGATCCTTCTCCTGGTTGTGCTAAGACAACTCCCAAGGAAATACCTGAAGCATCTACGTGGACGTGAAATTCATTTTCCCAATTTGGAAACATCAAAATAGGTGTTGTGATGAGCTTCTGCTTTACGGTCTCGAATGCTTTATAACATTCTAGTGTCCATTGGAACACTTCAACCTTCTTTAGTATATTTTCCAGTGGTGTAGTGATATTTGCATATATTTCGATGAACCTATGGTAGTATCCTGTGTGCCCTATCATGGAGCACAACTTCTTAACACTCGTAGGTGGTAGCATGTTCACAATAACCACAAATTTGGCTGGGTCTACCAGTACTCCCTCTAGACATACTATGTGGCCCAACAAATTTCCTTGTGGCACGCAGAAGATACACTTTCTGATATTCAAGGATATCTGCAATTCTCTACATCTGTCATACATCAGACGTAGTACCACTACATGTTCCTTGAGTAGGCTATATACCATCCAATCATCCATATAAACTTCTATAAACTTGTGAATAAATTCTTGGAAACTTGTTATTACAATCATGGAGAAAACTACAGGGGTGTTCTTTAGGCCGAATGGAATCACATTGTATGCAAATGAACCCATTATATTACAAATGTGGTCTTCTTTTTGTCCTCTTCAACAATCTTTACTTGGTGATACCCCAAAAATCCACCTGTAAATGAGTAAGATTATTTTGCTACAAATGTTTCTAGCACCTCATCAGTAAAAGGTGTTGGAAAAGGGTCATTCACATAGGCAGAGTTAAGGCTTATGTAGTCTACACATACCCTAATTTCCTCTGTGCCTTTATTTCTATGGATGACTATTGGGCTGATCCATTGTGCTTCTTCCACTACGAAAATAAGTCCAGCTTCCAACATCTTGTCTATTTCCCTCTTAACCTTCTCTTTCACTCTGGGGTTAAGGAGGTATGGTCTATGCCTCACAGGATTTGATCCTAGTTTTAACTCACTTTTAATCTCTCCCATAACTCCTTTAATCCCTTTTAACTCTAAAAATGTCTTTGGGAACAAATCCCCATATTCCCGCAACAAAATATGTATTTCTTGACTTGTTTTCTCATCCCATTAATCTCCTACCATAGCTATCTTAGGTTGCTCTGTGGTCCTTATATTGCCTTTGTGAAACTTCAATGGATGATTTTAAGAACTATCAGTTTGACTGTTAAACCCTAATATTGGATCATTACCCCTTAATTGGGGCATATTAGATTAGCAATGTTATTTTATTTATGTCGGCTTTAGGCCATTAGTTGTAATTATTCCTCCTAGTCTCCTTTATATGCCAAGGAGACATTTTCATTTTGAATCATCTTGTACTTGAACATTTAAGTGGGGTAAAAGGAGGTTTCCCCTTAGAAGAGGCTCATTATCTGAAATTATCTCTTTTTCAAGGTGTTGAGTACTTTTTCCGAGGTTTTTCTATGATATATTGATATTTGGTTCTTAAAATATGGTATCAAAGCTCAAGGTCTTGGGGTTTCGCTGCTACATTTGAGACACATTGGAATTTTCTCTATAAAATGTTTTCTACAATGTTTCAGATGGAACGGATTGGAGAATATTTAGCATACGGATCAAGGTATGTTGGGTTCAAAATTTATCTCCTAAGGAATTATACTTTCGGAGATACAACCTGTACAAGATAGGGTTCTAAAATCATCCTGAAATGAATCACTGCGGAATTTTTTCTATAAAAGATTTTTTGTAACGTTTTAGACCTTGAAATATAGAGGATATTTACATACATTAGTAAGGTATATGTGGTAAAAACTTCATCTTATGGTTCATCTTAAATTTGTAGATACATCTTGTGTAAGATAGGGTATGTGACTAGTCGTATTGACTAGTATCAATAAGGTGTTCTAGGTAAAACAATCATAACTTCTTCCTAGAGTATCCAAATTGAGTGGGACTGGTTTCATTGGATCGTGGACAGTCTATAGTATTTTTTATGTGATTTTTATAATTTTATATCAATTATGTTGTGTGGGGCACACTATACAAGTGAGATCTCCTGGAAAGGCCAAAAATCGGCAAGTTGTGGGGAAGTTACCATAAATTCCACTTGGCACATCCAATTTTGATCAGACTTGTGGCATTGTAGAGAATAAATATCAGAGAACTGCATAAAAGAAATTTTCATACCTAGAAGAAATGAAACTTGGGAGATACAATAGAAGAAATATTGTCTAGTAGAACCACCTCAAAATCAAGGTTCAAAAGTGATACTTGGCCAACATGCCACCAAAAAAGGGAACTTATACACCAAATAAGCCTCTAGAAAATCCTACTTGGACTCTTGATGAAGGTGAAGAAATGTGTAGGGACATAAATGAACTACAAAATAATATGGATTCAATGGAATCTATGCTGGATACTAAGATGGATGGTCTAAAAGGGGAGATCATGGAAGTATTGAAAAATTTCGTAACAAAGAAGACACCTGAAAGTGAAAATGCATCCCATGAAATTCATGATGAGGACACAAGGAAGGTGAATCAAGAATGAAGAAACTCCAACTTTGGTTTGAAGACCAACCACATTCCTAAGATTGATATGAGGAAGTTTGATGGCAAGCACCCAACCACATGGATACTTCAGATGGAACAATTCTTTGATCTCCATAATGTGCCACATACACAAAAGGTACGAATTTATTATTTATATTTAGAACCTAATAAATTTGTATGGTATCGATGTCTTTGTTCTCACAAATAACTTGTTACTTGGACAATTTTCATGGATGAAATGATAGCACACTATGAGGATACAAGGAGCAATACCTTCTTTAGCCAATTGATAAATCTCAAGCAAAAGTGTTCAATTACCGAGCACATTGAGAACTTCCAAAGATTGAATATAAAGGTAATTGATATTTCAGAAGAGAACTTGATTGATGTATTCATAGGAACTTTAAAGGATCACATTCAACATGAGGTTCGCCTTTGGGAACCCAAATCATTGGAGAATGCATTTAAGGTGGCAAGAAATGTTGAAAGTAAAAATATGGCTATGGCTACTAGAAG
>ML781624.1:169495-189508 GCA_009831015.1 Picea engelmannii | reverse complement strand
TTCATCACAGGGTTACCAAAGTCTGAAGGAAAGAGTGTCATCATGGTGATTGTTGATAGACTAACCAAGTATGCACACTTTTGTGCACTCTCTCATCCCTTCAAAGCTAGTACAGTTGCCACTGCATTCATGGAGATAGTTCACAAGCTACATGGAATCCCAAAGATTATTGTAAGTGACAGAGATCCCATCTTCAATGGACATTTTTGGACATAATTATTTTCTTGTTTGGGTACTCAATTGGCTCATAGCTCTTCCTATCATCCTCAATCTGAATGACAAACCGAGATAGTGAACAAATGTGTGGAAGGATACCTTCGTTGCTTTGTCTCTGATAAACAAACACAATGGTTAAAATGGTTACCCTTGGAAAAATGGTGGTATAACACTTCCTTTCATACTGCAACAAAAATGACACCATTTATGGAACTTTATGGATACCACCCTCCTTCCATCACTTCTTCTCTAAAAGAAAAATCTATGTTTCAAGCAGTGGAAGATCACATCGAGAATCAACAACAAGTTCTCCAAATCTTAAAGAACAACTTGACCATGGCACATAATCGCATGAAACAACAAGCAGATCAACATCGTAGTGAAAGAATTTTTGAAGTAGGGGATTGGGTATTTTTAAGACTACAACCATACAAACAAATGTCCCTCAAGCAAGCCAAGAAGGATAATAAATTATCACCAAANTACTATGGCCCTTATAAGGTGTTGCAAAAGATTGGTACTATGGCATACAAATTGGAGCTGCCTGCATCTTCACGAGTACACCCAGTTTTCCATGTTTCATTCTTAAAGAAGGTTATAGGTGACAAGATCCCAGTTCAAACTATATTGTTGGAACTTGAAGAGGAAGGAAAAATCATATTGGAGCCTGAATCCATCACTGACACAAGAATTTTCTAGCTGAGGAATAGATCCATTTTAGAGTATCTCATTAAATGGAGGAAACTACCGGCTGAAGATTCCACTTGGGAAGCTGAGTATTTTATACAAAAGCATCCAGAGTTACTCAAGTGTTGCGGACAACACTTGTATCAAGGGGAGGGGCATGTTAATCCCTAATATTGGCTCATTACCCCTTAATTGGGACATATTATATTAGTAATGTTATTTTATTTATGTCGGCTTTATGCCATTAGTTGTAATTATACCTCCTAGTCTCCTATATATACCAAAGAGACATTTTCACTTTGAACCATATTGTACTTCAACATTTAAGTGGGATAAAAGGAAGTTACCCCTTTGAAGAGGCTTATTATCTGAAATTATCTCTTTTTCAAGGTGTTGAGTACTTTTTCTGAGGTTTTTCTATGATATATTGATATTTGGTTCTTAACATTGACTGGGTATGATGTTCTGGATTTATCTTCTCCCTTCTATCTCTTTAACGACTAATTTCCTCAATTCTCCTAACTCTTATGGGATTTATAAATCCCTCTCAATATTATAGCATTCTATAGGCCTCTTGTCTAGGGTAGGTGAATATTAGTCTGAAGTTCTCGACTATTCTTTGCACATATCATTGGGTCTGAAAACTATTTACTATTGTCTGTAAAAAGGAATTATTTACTTCTTTGCAGGACTACTTCAAACTCAGGTCACTTACTTGTAAATGAGAATTCCTTGCAAAAGTGTTATGCCAATTTTTTTCCCGTCATTGGTTCGTCTTATGATTTATTCATGCGTGAACCAAGCTTTCGAGATTGGACCTAGTGAGTGGGGAAATACTTGAACCCAAAAGAGATATGGTATTTCCTCAACTCTCCACTGTGTCACACATTGTTCAATATGTTCTTTAGGATCAGAATCTTCTTTGAACAATTGCACAACTTGTAAATCCACCCGCATCTCTAATTCCAGATGCTCCTTATCTTGAAATCTATATTCGATAGTTTTCTTCACATAGTCCCAATTTTCGAGTAAGTCTTTGTGATTGGGCCACCATATGGTAGGGGTGTCCTGGAGGGATAAATATAGTACTAATATCCTTTGATCCTCTACTACCTTTTATTCCATGCTGAGAACAAAAATATTTTTCATGAGGTACCATCATATATTGGGTGTTCTTTGACCTCGATTCCAACCCATCTAGTTTCCCTTACAGTTGAACATCTTTTTGAGAATATTTTGCATGAGCCTTGCTGCCAACTGTCAAATGATAGTTCTAAATATTCATCTGTTGATTGTATACTCCTCCAACCTATTGATCCATCATCAGTAGGATTTATGTAATGTTCTCTTGTTCCTTTTGTTACAGTGTACAACTGATCCAAGTCTTCTCCCTCCCTTCATATTGTTGTCTGTTGGCTCCGTTTAACGGGGGCCTACATATGGATACAAGGGTTGAACTACTTTGATTCCATCTACTTCAAATTTCATAGTGTCCTTCTTTAGGTTAATCACTGCATAGTTGTCATAGGCCCAATAAATACCAATTATTGCAGGATAAGGGTCCTTATCCCCCATGATCTCGATCACCTCAAAATCAGCTACAGTCTTCACTCTTGAAACATCTATTTCTACATTATCCAGTCTTCCTATTGGTAAAATAAAATATTGGTTGGCCATTCTTAGCTGAATTGGGGAATATGTCAACTGGAGTTTTCCTAAGGATTCCCAAGTCTTTTTAGGCAGTATGTTAACATCAGATCCTAGATCTAACATAACATCCTTAATCTCAAACTTGTCTATCTGGGATACTAGTCTAAACTCTTTTCCAGTTCGTACTTTCCTTCTCTACACTCTCTGAGTAATCTTCTCAGGAATATTAGTCCTTATTCTCACTTTGGTGGGTTCTTCATTCCCTAAAACTAGGTATAGCGCATTGCACAACTTTTCTGTTAACTAGTAATTCCCCATGATATCATAAAATAATTGGAACCAAAGGTCGACTACATTTTGTGGTTACTTAGGTTGTCTCAATGTGACTACAAGGTTTCTGGGGGCAGGTGGTGAAGCAGGGACTTGCACAATATTCTGGTAAAAAATAGGCTGAGGGGGGTTTCTCTTGCATCTCAGGGCTAGGGATATTCTGAAATACTTCTATGGAATTTTTAAAGAACAAATTTTGTTTTAGATGATCATACATGTCTTCCTTAGGTGTTGCTTTCTAGATCTGAGGTAAATTATCAGCATCAGCTCCAGTCTTTTCCCCTCATCGAGCGACGATATTAAGGTTGGGTTGTTGGGTAAAATCATGAAGATGGGTGTCTATTTTGTTTGTTTTATGAGAAAAAAAACTATATTTTCACAAGTTCTTCAACTTTCGACATACAAAAGTTTTTTTATTTTATTTAGAATTTCACTTTCTAGTAAAAAAAAAAATTGTAAAGAATTGTGTTAGTTTTCCAATGATTATTTTTCAATTTTTTTTTATTAAGATTTGATATGTCAATTTCACAATTGTTTAACATGTTCCTTAAACATGAAAGGAATGATAATGAGTTATTTCCCCCCCCAACAATGTATCTATTATCAAACTTTTGTTTTTAACAAATGACATATACTGCAACAATCTACAGAGACTCTATTTTATTATGACTATAATTTTGAATCTAACGGATGAATATTATAATTTCTAGAATTTTTTGAAGTTGACCAAGCTGAAAACATTACAGATTTTAAACACATGTTTTCCTCCACCTTATATCTATCTTATTTTTTACTTAAAAGTAAAATATAAAATTACCCTTTTGAAAAGAACAGTTTAAGGATTATGAATATAATTTTTTCTAAATTTTTCATTGCGTATTTTTAGAGATACAGATATTTTATTTCACTGAATCACAATGTCTGTTGAAAATATTATGCAGTGATTTTAAAAAAAAATAAATAAAATTAGATAAAAATAATGAAAATGAAAAAAAATTATAGGAATTGTAAGTAAATTCAATTTTTCAAATGTTGGTGTCATTTTCGAAACCAAATTATGCGTATTTGCGGGAGTCCACAACCTCCAAAGTTTAGGTAAGCTTGGGGGAATTCTCTAGTTTTTTGATACTGTCCCAATTTCTAGTTTTCAGCCGAAATAATCTTTCGACCGAAACAATATTCTTTCGGCCGAAAAACTAAATTCTAACGGAATCCATCAAAATTAAATGAATTCCAAGATTTTCGACCGAAAAAGCCTTTTTTCGACCAAAAGCTAGTTGAGCGAATTCCGTCGGTCAAAAAAAATGAAAAGACACGTCATATTGTTTCATTTCGCGCCAAATCGTATAAATACGCTTTCGACCAAGCACATTTAACACAATTCATCGCTTATTTGATGGTTTTCTAGAGCACCTAAACAAAGTTTCGAATCATCCTTTTGGTTTTTGTTGAATAAGGTAATTGATGTTTGTTCAAGTTTTTATTGGAATAACAATTTATATGTTGAAAGATAAATGCTGAGCATTTTTTCAAGGTGAATTCTTTGTTGAACATATCTTTTACAGATAACTATAAAAGTCATGGGAAACAAAAGTTTGCGCAAGAGAAAATTTGATCACACTCGAGATGAAACTCACCATAACGAACAAAGGAAAGAACATTATTGGAGAAATAAACAAGAACATCCAAATATTGAAGAAAGAAATGATGATAATGTAAATAGATATTTTCAACAAGAAGAAGTCCAACTAGGTATGCATGCACATATTGTCTATATTAAAAGTATAAGATTCAAATTTAAAATATTGTTTAATATAATTGATTGTACTTACGATTTGATGTTTTTCAAAAACATAAATAGATTTGTCTCATAATGTCAACGAAGACGTTGAAACCGAAATTGAAGCAGAAGACAAATCACCTATAGGTATGTACCTAAATTTAGATAATACAATATGAACACTTGTATATAGTTTAGTGAATTTATGTTCGGGTTTTGTTTTTTAATATAAAATTTAGATTGAAATATGAAGGAGAATATATCAACATTGATGATAAAATATTAGAAAGTGTTGATACTGAAAAATTTGGGAAGATAAAATCTAAACATTATATAATATATCGAACTAAGAATATGTATAATACTTTTCTCAAGGATGATTCAGTAACAGTACAATCTCAACTTTTACTTTGTCTAATAAAGTCAAGAAAGTTAAAAGAATCTACATAATTATTGGGTATTCAAAATTCGACAAAAGATACAAAGGTGAAACAAAATTTCTTTGAAAATATAACTAGTGTATTAAAAGATTTTGGAAAATCTCGAAAAACAGATGTCAGTGTTGCACGTAGAGCGATACAAACAACAGTTATTTCATCTAGAAATATAAAATATCATTTGACATGAGACATGGAAAAATGTTGGGAACGTCAAGAAAACAATTGTACAAACATAGAAAATTTTAATTGCAAATAGATGCAAATGATGAACTGGCTTGTTGGATAGTGATTTCTAGACAACCCTACAAAGATAGACTTGCAGAAAATGTTAAAGAATTGGCCTGTAATCGTTGGTTGATAGAATATCATGTTTCACCAAATATAAGGGATGTGTTGTGATGAATAATAGCACAAAAACAATATGAATAACATCCAAAACATACATTGCCAATGAAACAAATAGAATTGTTCAATAAGTTCAAAGAAGAGCACAAAGGAGTTAAAATTTCCATCAATACATTTGTGCAACAAAAACCATGGCTTGTTAGACCCATCATTGTTCGTGACACTTGTTGTTGTCGTTATCATGTGGAATTTGATTTGTATTATGACACTTTTATTGATTTTGGTAAAACTTTATGGCCAAGTTCACCTCCTCCTTCCACATTCTGTGCTTTTATATTTGAAGTTCTATGTGAAAGAGAAGGTGATGAATTATTTTACAAAAGACAAATGTGTTGATGGAAATAAATGTGATCATTGTGGAAATATAAGTTTATTTCACTCAAAGTATCCTATTGATATGAATGATCAATTATTTTCTAATATAACAGTCAATTGGAAGAGATATGAATGTATCAACAACACGGCTCCACATTCTTCAAATGTCATTTCCAAAATGATTGATTTGAAAGTAGATAAAATATGTGTGATAGATTTTTTGAATATGTTTGAGGAAGAAATTTATAAATACACCAAGAATTCACATAGATCTCGATGGAAAAACATAGAATTCAAACAATCTCATGAAGCGTTTCCACCGGGGATAATCTTGTCTGTAGTTGATTTTGCAGAGAATTACACATTCGTTGCACAAAAAGAAATACATAGTGAATATTATCATTATGATCAAGTCACGATATTTGTCCATGTTCTGTATAGACATGCTCAACGGAGTCTTGATAACATAGAAAACACCAATGACAATCGACATGTTATTAAATAATATCACTTATATAAGTGATTATCGAGCACACGACACACATTATGTACAACATTGTTTTGATAAATTTTATGATACATTGAAAGAACGCTAAATTGGATTCGATCGGCATTGGATATGGTCAAATGGGTGTGTGGGTCAGTTCAAATATTCACAATCATTCTATTGGTTATGTCATCTTCATAAAAAAATAAAACATTACACATTGTTGAAATTTTTTTGAGACTGGTCATGGAAAAGGAGAGCACGATGGTGCAGGGGCATGTGTAAAACGAGCACTTCGAAGGTATTAGATGAACCCTCATGTCGATCGATTTCAATCCACTGATCAAGTTGTTAAATGGTGAAAAATGGCGCTAAGCCATGAATATAATACATCAAAGGATGTGCGCAGGTGTGTCTATATATACATGTTACACATGTACATAAGATATTTTTATTTGAGCATGTTCAAATTTATATTCAATCTTCAATCATTTTCGTGAGAGATTTCAAGTTAACAAGTTCTTGTCTTGTGCAGGTTTTTTTGGTATGTTGGAATCTAAGATGTAATAGATCAATCCCATATGGTGCCAGTACAATACATGGGACATGAAAAATACATTCAGTTAAAACAAAACGTTATCAAAATGTGTTTGCATTTGATATAATAAATGAGTCTTGTTTTTTTTTTAGTTTGCATAGAGGACACAAAATCCATAGATATTTGTGAAAATGAAAATGCAAAATATGTTAAAGCTTGGAGACATACCGAAATTAATATAAAAGGAAAAATTACACTTGCAAGCTCAGAAATGGAATCAAATGAAACTATAGTGTCAATTGATGGTGATAGAGTTTATGATCTTGTTAGAGAAGATAATTTTTATGTTTAAATTTTTTAAAATAACTTGTAGATGTACTTGTAATTAATATAAAAGGGAAAATTCCACTTGCAAGCTTAGAGGAGATGGAATAAATGAAACTATAGTGTCAATTGATGGTGATAGAGTTTATGATCTTGTTAGAGAAGGTAATTTTTATGTTTAAATTTTTTAAACTAACTTGTAGATGTACTTGTGTGAAAATCTAACACGAACTATTTGTTTTCCAATATATCCAATTATTTGTAGGAGATGTCTTTGTCATGGTTTCACTTGTAGACAACACTGAAAAGATGAAATATTATTTGATGTAATTCACATAACAAAAGATGAGGCTATTGGAAGATTTTGATGATAACGATTTTATATATGAAAGAGTATCCATTCTATTGAAATGACATATTTTTCCAGAAACTCATCAAACTGATACTCATGTTCACTTTCAAGACTACCATTCATATGTCAGAAGTTGTCAATATAGTCATTTGGTATGTGCAGAACGCATAAAGTTAAAAGAAGTTCAATAAAAAAAATAAAATTAGAAAATGGAAAATGTCCAAAGTCGATCATGAACGAATAATTGAAGATGGAATACCATTATGATTTTTTTAAACAACTGACCCATGTACATTCCAAATTTTTTTATTTTTCATTGAAAGTACATGTATTTATGAATATCTAGGATTTTAAAATCATTTCCAGTTTAGTTTACTTTCCTAGTCCATTCAATTAAGAAAAGTTGTATTTCCCATGAATTATAAAGTTTACCAAACCTTATTTACAATTTCAGGGAAGAACCTATAGATTGTATCTAGGGAACCTAAATTGACCTATACTTTGGATGATTATATAATTTAATCCTAAAAATTATCCAAATCATATACACAAATCCTTTAATGCATGTAACCAATTTACTACATATAGGATAAATGCGTTCATTATAAATGCAATTTGATTGTTCAATGTTTTTTCATATGAAGAGGATAACTTCATATCAAAACTAGGACCCATTTCCATGTCATTATAAGGGACTATTGATGTCTTAGAAAAACTTTAAATTCTAATAAATTTTAATATCAATATAAATTTTAATGAAGATCGCTTACTTTTATTAAATTTGATGACTTGTTTTGACTATTTTCATTGGCGGACTTATATTAAATTTGATGACTTGTTTTGACTATTTTTAACCATATTTCCAAATCAAACAAAATTTAAATTATAAGTGAGAAACTATAATTTTTATTTCACATTTTATTGAATATTTCATTGTGAAATTTCATATGAAACTATAAAATTTGACAAACTATAAAATTTAATTTTTGTTTCACATTTTCTTGAATATTTCATTATGAAATTTCATAAGAAACTATAAAATTTGATGATTTTTTTTGAAATCAAGAAAATACAATATTGAAATTATTTCATCCAATATTTCTTATAAATAAACATAGTGCAAGTAAAATCAAGACAGCACAAAATATTACATGAGTGATCTCAATATCTCTTATATCTCTTCTTGTGCTTTTCTTAGTTATTGTTATCATCTTTGTAGTTTTCTCATAGTTGTTCGTATGAGAAAGAAGGCGAATTCAAAGACCATTAAAACCTATCATTGAGATGTTTATGTAAATTGAGATTTTGATGTAAATGTGAGACCATGTCTCTCTGAAAATATTGAAATGATAAAGACCATGTAAATGTCCTAGGTTCAAATTCAAGTGTGTGTAGAGCCCCTTGTGTGTGTATCTGTTACTTTGTAATATTTATAGTGGCTTTCTTCATTCTTCCATTTGTTCAAGTGATTCTTTCTTTCTATGTCTTCTAACCCATTGTTACACTAATTTTCTTAGTTTTTTTTTTTTTTTTTTTGTTTCACGCGAAAAGAACAGTTTCATTGTTATTCTATTAGAATCAAATGAAACTTTTTGTTACATATGGATGTAGAAAGTGGTGATAAAAAAAGATCTGTATTATCTCCTTCCTTCCACATTTTTACATTGTAGTATAGTTATAAAAAGTCATCTAGTGGCATATACAAAATTATTCAAAAAAGGGACATCTGTAAAGATCCAGTCTAGAAAATGTAAAAATGTTTTGTACATACAACAGTTCCATCAACAATTTCTTGATAAAAGAACCAGCCATAATTTCCTTTGAGTGCCTTTTTGGAGAGGTCATCTGCTAATTTTTTGAACTATCTATGTACGTGCATAAATTTGATAGATTCAAACCTATTATTTAAGCTTCTGATCTTGTCTTTCCAGTTATTGAGATATATCAGGTTTAGGTTCGATTTGGAATTTACCCAGTCAATAGTGACCTTGGAATCTCTGACAATGTTATAACCCTAAATTGCACCATACATGCTTACCTGGCATCAGGCCAACTCATTGCCCTTCATTGCCAAAACATCTACTGAGAAACCTCTTTAAAAATCCTTTTGGGTAAAGGTACACGTGCCCTAACCCACTACTGCACGCGTTGGAACGCTGGCAGGCCTACTACAACCCGCGTTTACCTAACAAAGCACAAAAATAGGAAAGTTGCCGACGGGACAAAAATCTATGGGTCAGTTAACTGAAACTCCTAACCATGCATGGCCGAGAGTTCATCCAAAACCCTAGCTCCTTCTAGCCTATAAAAGAAGGGGTAGGGGTACTATTTGGAGAAGGAAAAATATAGCAAAGAAACTCTACCCAATTGCCAAGTCCATTTGTCCCAATCCTTTAGCCTTTCCTCAACAATAAGGAGAATTAACGCAAAGCAGATGGAGGACAAAGAAGAGGAGGAGCCCAGGATCAGGATCAAGGAGCAGTGGCTGGTCTCGACTTTGATTGTAAGTTGATTCATTTTGATTCATGAGTTATCTATGATTTGTGTAATTTATGCTTAATTTCTAACCCTCAAGTAGAGAAATAGCATGCATGTGTAGTGTTTTGTCTTGATTGCAGGTTAACTTTGGAAGGAGCAGCGCAAGAAAGCAGGCAAAGCGCAATGCAGGATCTACACCAAACATCAGTAAAAAGGTCAGTAGTTTCTTTCCATGCATGTGCCTTGAAAGAGGGGTTTAAGTTTTAGGGGTGGTAGGTTAAAAGGTCATTTATTTAAGGTCAAAATCTGCATGCAAATCAGACCCTAGTTTGCTAGTCCATAGTGTATTATTTCCCAACAACAGAATTGGTGACTCCACTGGGGAAGATACTCTTAGGGTTTCCGAATTTAGTTGAGGTTTTTGGGTAGTTCAAAGGATTAGATTTTTTGTTTCTTTGTTTGTCTGTTTTCTATTAGGTCAGAGCTAGCAGGGAACCTGGTTCTTTATACCAATTTTTTTTCCTTGACTATTGCTTGATGATAATTATCGGGACACACAGAGGTACATGCGGCCTGCAGAAGGCCTGCACGTGTGTGAGTCGCACCCTAAACTTCTACAGACCGTGTTTGAACGCCTGTTGTAGAGGTTTCAGTAGCGTGTAAGAAGACAGAAAGCTTGAGAGGCGGTCCTCCTCTTCCTTGTTAGAATTATACATTCTCAAGGGGCTTTTGGGATTCTGTCTGAGTCTTGCTGGTTCATAGTCTTGTCTCAATTTTCTTTATTGCATTTGGTGATTCCTTGTAATTATTTTTCTTTTCTGTTGGAAGAAGAATCCAAGCCTTCAAGAGGCCCTGGTTGTCAATATCAGAGGCCTCTTCCATGTCTAGGCTACCTGTGTTTATTTTTTCTTGGATTTTATACCTACACGCGGCCTGTGCCAGTTCAGCCCGCGGGTACCCGCACTCTGTTATATCTCAGCACACATTTGCATGCGTGTTGTTTTAGTGACAGTAGCGGGCTTGACAGGTTGCTTTTCAATCAGGGTGGGGCAGTCATCCCCTCATCTGGTGAGAAGTGTGCCTCTCAGGAGTTTGAGTCTAGGGTTGCACATTCAATAGGTTAGGGCCTCTTATCCTTAGCCTATTTTTTCTTAGTTGAAGTTGATAGAAAAGATAAAAAAGAAAAAAAAATTGTGTTTTATGGTTTTTAGACAAGCGTAAGAAGCAGTGCTTTCTCGATTGCCATTGTGTGTTTTTTCTCTATTTCTTTGTGATCTATGCTTTAAGCCAGAATTTTTATTTTGTTTTCTTGGTTTTGTGCTTGTCGGCATTTTCCCTTTGTTGCTTCATTTAGCACTCAAATAAAAAAAATATATATGTCGCTTTTGCATTTTCTTCTTTGTTTGAAGATTGTGTTGTTGCATCAATAGCTAGGGAGAAGTCTTTTTGTTCATAAGTTTTGGCAGTTCATTTAGAGAATAAGTAGCTCATAGTTGAGCGAAAATTCCTTTATGTTTTCTGCATGAAATCTTAGCAAAATTGAAAAGAAAAGAAGTCTTTCGTTGTGAAAAGTTGTTGATTTTTGCATTCAGTAAAAATTTTTGTTTCTGGCATTTTTCCTTTGTTTTTTCTTTGAGTCTTTACACACCATCAGTTTCACTTTCATACCTTGTGACGTAAAAAATCCTATAAAAGAAACGCTAATTTAAAATCTATTAGACCTTTTGTTTGTAGGGTTCATACACTAGCTCAGGACTAGGGCCTTGGAATAGGTTGGAGAGGAAACTCTCCAAGGCCACTCAAAACCAAAAATTGGAGTCTGTGATAGGGAGTGTAGAAGTCCAGTTACGTGGAAGTTATCCGGGACCCCCCTCTAACACAGGGGATAAAAACGAGGTCACGTGAGGAAAGGTAGCGGAGATAACCCCTCCAAAGCTGGACCAAGCGTAGTGGAGAACACATATCAAGGATTTGTCTTGGGATTCCGTCGTTTACATTTGCCACGGAGCTTCGTGGATCTCGACTCTATTCGAGGTCCTCAGTTGTCTTTCGGACCATTTTCTCTCGATACCCTGGATAGGTTTCAGGCTTGATACCCTGCTCATTTTGGTCTACCCGACTATCGACTGTACCCGCCTGGTGATTGTTCGCGTGCTGGAAAACTAGTTGCCAATCTTTTTAGGGATATACACAGGTGACTGTGGGGGTATACCACGGTACCTAGGACAGACATCGGGCGACGCTTTGCAGAGTATATCCAGAGGGTGCTTCCATTTTTTATTTTCACTTGCATCGGTAAGTTTCTCTAGTGTTGGTTGTTGTAACTGTTCTTCCAAATAGTTAGTGATTGCTTGTCTTATCTCGTAGGGGCTTCTTTTTTTAGTGTTCGTTACTGTTTGATCGTGTAGAATACCTTAGCGTGTCTTGGATCTTCTCACACAGTGGAGGATCCCGAGCTTCGCCGGTCACGAAGGCTCTTGGGCCTGCCATCGGTTATACTGGAGCCACCCCCACCACCATTGAGGCGGAAGGTAGACCAACAAGGGTCTTTCGAAGAAACTGGGTTACAAACCATTGTGCCCGAACAACTCCTAGAGGAATCAATCACCAATATTGGCTTGGTTGAAACCCCAACCACTGATACTTGGCCATCGGTCATTGTACCCATCCAGTTTTATGAACGCCTGTCAGTGCCTCACACAGTTATGGAACCAAACACTGTTACTTCCTCTGGGAATTCTTCCATTCCCACCACCGTTTCTACCATAGGAGAAGCATCTCCTAACTTGCCGTCGTCGGTCTAAGCCACTATGGTCTCGGCCGCAACTACGTTTCATAGTGGATCGACCCCATCTATCATGGAAACCACACCTCCCTTCACACCTAGTGCGACAGGCCCTCTGTTCTCATACGGTATGCCTAGTTCAGGTACAAGTCCTGCACTCACTTACTCCACTTTACAGACTTTGGGTCTAGGGGCAGGGAGCTCTAACGCTCCTCTGCAAGGTCAACTTCGGGGCATTCCTGTCCATTTTAATTCTTTTGCTTACACTGGAGGTCATATCTCTCCTTCGTCCCCTTCGCTTGGTGGTCTGCATCAGCAGTCCGCCGGGCAGCCTGCACACACGAGTTCATTTGGAGCCCTGAGTCAAGGAACACCTGTGCAAACTCTATCGGTAGGTTCGTCACCATTTGTTTGGAATGGGACATATGGTAACAACACTTTCGCATCCACTGCTTTCCCATCTGGGGGCACACCCATTTTTGAATAGTCTACTCTGGCACAGGGTACTATTCCTGCGTCGGGGGCACATATAGCAGGACCTTGGAACTTAGGACAAGGATCTGTTCCTTCCTCTGGAATGTCGTTCTGGGGGAATTCTTTCCACAGTCAATGGAACCCTGGACAGACTTCTACGCCTCTCCCATCGGGACCAGCATGGAGTAATCCTTCCCAAAGTCCGTCAAACCCGATGAATGCCCAACATCCTATGTCCTTTATGTGGAATCAGTCAATGATGTCTCCACAGATGCAAAATCCTTACGCTGGTCAGGGCCATGGTTTCTACCAGAATCTAGGCATACAGCGAAACTTTTCCTGGCAACCTGGTGCCAGTCAAACTCCAGGACCCTTTTTCCCAGGCTATCAGCAACAACCCAAACTACCATTCCTGGCGACGTTACACTTGCCCGATTTGACAAGGTTGTTAAATGATCCTATTTGTCATGATACATGTTGGCCTCCTATGCCAACGAAGTTTCCTTCGGACATTCCAAAGTTCGAGGCCAAGCCTAACGAAGATCCAGGTGATCACGTGACTACTTTCCATCTTTGGTGTTCATCTAACTCATTGCAAGATGACTCCGTCTAGTTGTGATTGTTTCAACAAACTCTTATTGGGAGTGCCGTGAAATGGTACATCGAGCTTGACTCGCTCACGATATTCTTCTTTTGGCGAACTGGCTATTGCCTTCCTTAACCATTTCCAGTTACCTATGAGATACGACGTAGGCACAGAGTTGCTTGCCAATTTTGAACAGACAACAGTGGACCATATCTCTGATCATATCCGAGAGTGGAGATTCTGAAAGAGTCTCATAAAAGTACCAGTCCCACCAGCATTCCTGCTTGAGTGGTTCCTTAAGTCTTTAGTACCACAATTATCCAAAGACATCGCAACTTTGGGGGTTTTCTCCGAATAAGATGCCATCATGAGGGCTCAACAGTTTGAGCTCATCTATTCTCAGTCTGATTTATTATACAACATCCTACCGGATGCACCACGATCGATACTAGATGAAACTAGACAAAGAGCCAGACCACATGCTGATGGTATCGTTGGTTCGACACAAACCAAGCCCGCTGAGAAATTGACAAAACAATTGCAACAGTTATCTATACAACACTCAGCGGCCAACCAGACTATTGCTTTGGCTGCTCCTCCTACCCAAACGTCAGAAGTACACTCCGTGCAGACGATTAAACCAAAGGCCCCCCAGCAGCCTGAAGGGAAGAAAAAACAACGCAAGAAGGGTAAGGGGGATAAAAAACCCACAGATAATGCTGGCGAGGGCACTACGGAAAAATGAAAGGCGAGGTATCCGTGCAACTTATGTGTGGAAGACCACCTGACCCATCTATGTCCTCGACTTGCAGAGGCCCAAAAGTTTGTCACACAACAACAGTAAGCCATGTTGACTAATCCCTTTTAGCATGGGAAAAATTTAACTCAAGCCTCTACAAGTGTCGAAGGGGGTAGCCAGGAATCCTACCCTCCTCCAAACAGTTCCTCAGCTGTGAACGTATATATGTTTAGGGGTGATGCATTAATAACGACTAGAGCACATGACTATAGTAAACCAAGTGCCTCTGAGAAGGGTAAAGAAGCTGAGATCCCATATCTTCCTCTACAGATCGAGAAGACGTTGGGTGAAACAATGACACGCATCCCAAAGGGTGCATTTAAGAAATATTCTCACAACCCAAACACAAGGGCCGCCCAGAATTACTATGTGGTGGAAGATTTATCACAAACCCCTTGTGCAATGTCCGCTTTGGAGGTCCTCCAAAGTTGCCCTCCTCAGAGGAAAGCCTTGTTGACTGCTTTAGGCTCTACTGAGACTTGTAACCCAGGTACCATCATGTTAGATACAACCGACTTAAAACCTCGTCTTCCTTACCACGTAGCATTTCAGATAGTAGTGGCTCATCCCACGAAAACTTTTACATGGAATATCTTCTACACGGTGGTTGACGAGGGTGCCTCGACATGCGTTATGTCGTTAGCATGTTGGAAGGCCATCGGCTAGCCTGCATTGTCTCCATCACCTACTCTCCTCATTGCGTTTGACGGTCATTCTTTCCGACCACATGGCATCGTTCCTTCTTTCCCTATGTAGTTAGGAGGGAAGACCGTGTGCGTTGAAGTAGAGGTAGTCGATGCTCCCCTCGACTATAACCTCTTGTTAGGATGAAGTTGGACTTATGCTATGCAAGCTGTGGTTGCTACAGTTTTCCGAGTCTTGTTGTTTCCACATGAGGGTCGGATAGTGACCATCAATCAATTATCCTTCTCTAGACCTGACCCAACTTTGGGGGCATCCACGATTCCCATGATTGATAATCCTCAAGCCGGTGTCATTAACATAGGAGTTGGTTTGTGCCCATCATTGATGGGTACCTTCGATTACCCACCTCCTCATGACAATGTCAATTTTATATCTAATCACCACAAGGCTGAGATTTTTCACGTTTTGTCATTCCGCACAACTTACTTTGAGGATCCGTGGATTCTTCCTTCCCCATCAGCCATGATGGATGAGACGGGGCACTCCAGCATGTCCATGCCCTTGGCGGCCACTGAAGTAGCATACTCTTTAGTTCAGCAAGCTTCAACTAACCTTGATCCGACTCTCGTACAAGAATTGGATCCACTTCTAGAGCCTATCTGGGCTCAGGGTTCTCTCGCCAACATCGATTTGTTAGATTTAGTCTTGCCTTCTGACGAAGCAGTAATTGAAGCAATGACTAGTCCAGACAGACCTTGGGAAGAGCTTCATCATAGATCATATTTTCTCCCAAAGTTAAGCTGAATCAAAGCAGTAGAATTCACCATCACTATGACTGGAGATAGGTCTTGTCATACTAATCCCTTAGATACACACAAGATTTGTGCAGAGGGTAATATGGAAACCGTTGCTAAAATGATACCTATCAATATCTCCAGAACCCCTGGCATCATAGACAATGTTTTCGTCAGAGCATACAGCTCCCTCGAGGAGATGCTAGGTATCGATCCACAAAGAGTCTATCATGAGATAACTTTGTTGTTTTTCAAGCTCACTTTGAGATCCGAAAGCAACATTCGGCGAGACTACATTTATGCTTTTCGATCTCATCTGGATTAACTGAGAAAAGTAACCATTATGGAGTCTTCTTTAAGCCCTTTTCAGACTCCTTAAAGATGAAAATATTGCCGAGTGACCTTGCTTCTTCACACTCGTTAAATTGGTCCAGAAGAACGTTCATTAAACGGGTCTCCTTTTAAGCCCTTTTCAGACCCTCTAAACATGAAAAGATTGTCGAGCGATCTTGTGGCCTTCACGTTCGTTAAACTGAAATTTGAAGTCACGTCTGTCTGGTGGTAGTTTACCCCTTTTTCGGTCCGGATGGTCAATTTTACGAAAAAAGGAATACTCTATTGAATTCCCATTCTTTAGAAGAGTATCCTCAGGTATAATTTTATTCCTTTTTTGGGCTTGAGGGACTAAATTTACAAAAAAGAAACCCCCCCAGAGTCCATAGTTAAGCTCTTTTCAGACTCCCTAAAATTGAAAAGATCGCCAAGTGACCTTATTCTTTTACACTCGTTAAAATGGTCCAGAAGAACATTCCTGACGGAGTCCATAATTAATCTTTTTTCAGACTCCTTAAAAGTGAAAAAATAGCCGAGTGATCTTGTCCTTTTCACACTCGTTAAAATGGTTTTGAATTGACGTCTAGTCGGTGATAGTTTATCCCTTTTTCGAACCGACTAGACTATTGTCGAAAAAGGTACCCTAATGGATTTTCCTTTTATGATTTTTCAGACTCTCTAAATATGAAAAACCACTGAGCTTACCTTCTCTGGGCTCGTTAAACTTACATTGAAGGATGTTACCATTGTGTGTTCTATCAACCGCATTTGCATACCTTACCCATCAGTCTTGTAATAGTTTGCTTCTGCATCTTAACACCTTTGGCCACTAGAGGATTTTTCCCGAGTATCATTTCCTTAGAACATTAGTCTTGTCCTTGTGCCTTGAGCTTGTATGTTTTTTGAACTTGTGCCTCCATTGTAACATAATATTCCTTTATTCTTTTTCAAAAACTATCAAAAAGAACAAAAAAATCAAATATACCCCAAAAAGAGGATGGGAAAAGTATTTTCTTTATTGGCAGCATAATGAGTCGCCCTTGGATAAAGCACATCTATCTGTTTGATTCATCAGACTATGGGATGTAGTACGACCTTAGGAAGCTTTTCTCTCTATATAGAGTTGTGTCCTCCACCGTTTGGTTACTCTTCCAAACATATGGAGAGTTTGTGTTGCCTCCTGCTTCATAGACTTATGATTAACATATATGCTGCCTGAGACTTGTCGTGCTATTATCCAAGGGAAGTTTGTCACTGAGCCTGAGTCAGACCCTCTGCAATATGTCTCTTGTCCGCATACCCGGCCATCCTGAATGTCCAATCGAGTCTTTGTTTGAAATCACTGAAGCCTTCCGTTCGATCATCAAGATTATCAAGTCCATAATCGACGAGCTGTCGAAGACCTCTGGGTAGTGCAATCATACACTCATGTTACACTCCTACTCGAGTTTAGAAGATTTTGAAGTTGTTGCTCGAGCTCTAAAGTACAGCCATCAAGCCAAATCAGCTTTTGGGAGATGGATACTTTATATGTATATCTTTCTGATTTCGAGATGTAGCTCCACTGTGTATTATTCGCGGCTACTCTTCATAGTTATTTGACATAGATCTATAGTGTATTTGATTAGTAGCCATGGTTCTATTTTATCCCGAGCATGGGTATGCCCACCTCGGTGAGACAATTGTTATTTTGCAGACGGCACCTCCTGATTCCTGATTCTTGGGCTCACTCATTTAGCATATCAGTACAGATTGGTAAAGAATTGGTAATGTATTTCAGCCATCAAATTCTCTTCTGACCTCACACATTAGGGGGCATCTATTATAACCCTAAATTGCACCATACATGCTTACCTGGCATTAGGCCAACTCATTTCCCTTCATTGCCAAAACATTTGTTGAGAAACCTCTTTAAAAATCCTTTTGGGTAAAGGTACACGTGCCCTAACCCACTACTGCACGTGTTGGAACACTGGTAGGCCTACTATTGCATGCGTTGGAACGCTGGCAGGCCTACTATAGCCCGCGTTTACCTAACAAAGCACAAAAATAGGAAAGTTGCCTACGGGACAAAAAGCTATGGATCAGTTAACTGAAACTCCTAGCCATGCATGGCCAAGAGTTCATCCAAAACCCTAGCTCCTTCTAGCTTATAAAAGAAGGGGTAGGGGTACTATTTGGAGAAACAAAAATATAGCAAAGAAACTCTGCCCAATTGCCAAGTCCATTTGTCCCAACCCTTTAGCCTTTCCTCAAGCCTAAGGAGAATTAACGCAAAGCAGTTGGAGGACAAAGAAGAGGAGGAGCCCAGGATCAGGATCAAGGAGCAGTGGCCGGTCTCGACTTTGATTGTAAGTTGATTCATTTTGAAAAATGATAAAAATAATAATTTTCCCATCCCAAATGCATGAGTTATCTATGATTTGTGTAATTTATGCTTAATTTCTAACCCTCAAGTAGAGAAATAACATGCATGCGTAGTGTTTTGTCTTGATTACAGGTTAACTTTAGAAGGAGCAGCTCAAGGAAGAGGGCAAAGCGCAACGGAGGATATACACCAAACATCAGTAAAAAGGTTAGTAGTTCCTTTCCATGCATGTGCCTTGAAAGAGGGGTTTAATTTTTGTGGGTGGTAGGTTAAAAGGTCATTTCTTTAAGGTCAAAATTTGCATACAAATCAGACCCTAGTTTGCTAGTCCGTAGGGTATTATTTCCCAACAACAGACAACCATCAATGTTTTTATGTAAAAGTAAGAAGGGAGTAATAATAGTCCCCATAGGCCTAAGAACAATCCACAATGAAATATGTTGAATTTTATCATGTGTTTTTGAACAATCCACAATGAACATAAAAGGAAGCATTTAAATTAATACATAGTAAGAAATTATTTAAGAAAATTAAATATGTTGAATTTTATCATGTGTTTTTGAACAGTCCACAATGAACATAAAATGAATCATTTAAATTAATACATAGTAAGAAAATATTTAAGAGTTTGATGCTTAATTTAATGCATTGTAAGAAGGAGAATATACAAAACATTAGTTCAAAACTAACAACTTTGCCATTTTTTTCCATCAACTTAGTGTAGACACCTCTGAGCATTCGTTAGACCAACACAATCTATCAATCCAAGTCTTGAACCAAACTAAAACAAAGTTATTCTTACATTAGTAATGGTGTTTAACAGATTAACAACAAAGCAATTTTATTTCAACATTGACATAGTAAAGATAGAGACTCTCATCATTTTAATTTCATAGAGATTTCTATTGGTGAAATGGAAACTCTACAAGCCTACCATTTATAGAACATAAATAGTGGTGTAATGAAGAAATGGAGAAAACACAAAATTAATGTCCTATAAAGACATAAGTTAGAATATGAAAACCATATTTATGTTATAGCTAGCTTAAAGAAGAAAATCAATATATTACTAAAATAAGAACAAAGTCTTATAAGCTTCATAGTGAAACTCTCATTGAACAAATCCTATAAAACAATATAAAAAAATATCATAAAATATAAATTAACCTTTTGAGAAATAAAATATGAGACAATAAATTGATATTTTGAATTCTAAAAATATCATAT
>ML781624.1:142915-169451 GCA_009831015.1 Picea engelmannii | reverse complement strand
ATATATATATATATATATATATATATATATATATATATATATATATATATATATATATATATATATTATAATACAATTCTGAATAGTTACACCGCCAAATACATAGGTTCCACATCCATTTTAGGATGATAACAAAAACAAAGACATTTAAGTCCAAAATTCTGGACTTTAAGTCATCGCTTTAAGATAGATCACTTCATACCTGCAATTCAAACCTACAAAAAAAACAGAATTCAAAAATTGTGATTAAAACAAAATTGACATACATACCAAAAGAGTTATGTCTCATCCTCCAACATACTCTTTCCCACCAAATATAATGTAAACATATTTTTCACCAAATATAATTTAGACAGGTCTGTAACAATAAAAAACAATAATAAAAATAAAATAACACATATTAGGATATATACTTTAACTAAATATTAAATAAACAATAAGAAATAATAACATACCCAACTATAGTTAAACATATTTAATATAGTTACTCTCCACCTTAAGCATACATGATTTAAACAATTTGTAAAATCTTATCTAAAATCTTAAAAAAATTTAAAGAGAAAAATTGTGTTCTTGGTAAAACAAATTGTGTTCAGAGTTAGATAATAATATGAAAATAAATATAGAACTCTGTATGAAGGAAGTTCACAAACCTCCATATTAAGTCATTCTTTCAATAAAATACTTATCTCCTTGTGCATAAAGTCCCAAATCCTCAGGTGAAATTCTCATCCCAAGTGATGTTATTTGATCTTATTTACTCAGCAGTAAAATACTAACCTCCTCAATAGTAAAATAGTTCTCTCATCTTCTGCAGTGGTCATATAGTCAAATTCCATAATGCGCTTTCAAATTAAAGGACTCATAAATCTTCATATTAAGCCATTATTCCAAAAAATTACTTATACCTATGAAAGTTCACAAATCTCCATTTTAAAAACCATTCTTCTGGAAAACACTTATCTTCTCTTTCTATGGTGGAATAGTTTTTATCATGTAATATTTCATGTACATGAAGAAAACACAAATATGCACATGTATATTAAGTCATTCTTCAAAAACCATTTAAATCTTTCATCTTTGGGATGTATTCATATTACATATAATCAAATGCTCTTTGAAATTATGTGTGAGCTAGCTCACATATACAATATGTGTGAGATAGATCAAATATACAATATGTGTGAGCTAGCTCAGATATACATATGTGTGAGCTAGCTCAGATATAAATATGCATAGCTTATTTGTAAATCTGCTTGAATGTTGGTTTGTGGTTAGTAACCAATTTAGTTAAGATTTTGGCAATACCCTGGCAAGAAGGAATTCACTTCGTTGTATGTAGAAAACACAAATGTCCACATTATGCCATTCTTGGACAAGAAAACAAGGAATGAAATCAAAGAAAATTTAGAAACTTTCCATTTTTTGATGTGGTATAGAGTTTGTTATCAAATAATCAAATGTTCAAGTTCAAAATTAGGTCTTCATCATGATCTAAACTTAAATAAGTTTGAATGTACACGATTTAAGACAATGATAAGCTTATATAGGGGTTCTATGTATTTTAAAATAATTGATCAAAGCGTTGAATAGGAAAGGATAAACTAAAAATTGGAGAAAACAAAAATTTGATAAAAGTAAAAAATATAAGCTTATTCAAAATAATCTTGAATACTTTTATATAAAAACCCAACATAAAAGAAAATTAAAACTCACTAATGTTCAATGAACATACATTTATGAATCATCCTGGCAGGATGCATCCTTCCTAGGTATGGGTGCTTCCTTCGCTTCCTCTGCAATCCCAATCTCCCTCCCAAGAACACTCTCAAGTACTCTCTTCTCCACATTACCCTATATAACACATTTCAAATTTGAAAATTTGAAAATTAAATTTAAATGATTATAACACATTAAATTTAAATGATTTTAACACATTAAATGATACATGTGAACTCCCACCCTCTTCAAAATCTCCCAATGATAATTGAGACAAGCCTCCCCAAGTAGTAGGAGATGGAATAGGGATTTGTGAACAACACAACTAAGAACTAAATTTAGGATGCAATGTGTTCACATTTATACACAATTATAAATGTTGTTGATCTTATTTAAACGATTGGAGATTAGACAACTAAAGTGCTCATCTGTAGATATTAGAAAACACATACCTGATTCAACCCATCCAAATTTAAACTTGTGGAATCAAGTCCCCTATTTACTAGAGATTCATTTAACATATATCTAAACTGCAATTAATGTTAATAACAAATCGATAATTTCTATAGATACAATGATATCTAAATCTAAAATTAGAAGTAAACTATCCTAAAATGCATAAAAAATTTACTAACTAGAACACATACCAATCTGTTGTTTGGGTCATCATTCTAAATGACCTTCTTCCAACCATCACAACAAAATTTTGCATACTCCTTAAGATATTCTACTGACATGGTATTTAACTTTGCATTTGTTTTATAAACGAATATTTCCTGGGAATTGGCTTCCTCTCACTGACAGTTCAAGCCAACACCAACACCATAAAAAATCACTTCAAAATTTTCTCTAATTTCATTCCTAGCCTCTTTTCCAACCTCTGATGAAGATCACAACTCTAAATGTGAAGCAAATGTCCCTTTTGGGTGAAATACTAAAGGTCGTGGAGCCTCGACAATGTCGCATTTCAATATGTCCTTTTTCGATCATATGTCCATCCTTTACTAGTCCCATAATAATAAGACGGTGAACTAATATAATCAGGGTGCATGCCCATGAAAAACTCTGCAAAAATGTGTCTTGAAAAATAGTGTGGAACCTCATCATTCCATGAAAATTTCCCATATGCTACAAAACATTTGTTATACAGATGTCCTACAATGTCGGGGTGCTTAAAATATTGCACCTTCAACATCTTCCACTTTGGCCCATCTTTGAAATTGAACATCAAAATTGTGTTTTCTTTTGAAACCTTATTTTTTATTTCCTCCCATTTATCAGGGTGCATCACCTTTGAATTTCGTCGTCTCATTAGATCGACAAAACTGTTAGTGGTTGGCCCTATCTTTTGATATGCATCCATAAATTTTTGCAATAAATGAAAAATTATGTGCAAGACTTGTTTACTCTCCTGAGGGAGTTCAAAGACCTCAAAATAATTTTCCAACCTCCTTTTAACACCTGAGCATCACTCAAGGGTCATTTCTTCAGTAATATCTTCCCAGAGAAATTCATCACCAACATATGAAGGATAGGTGGACATAGGCGTGTAATATTTTGTTTATTAATAACACGGCCTCCTAAATCCACCTTCACCCTCTGCACCAACATTAAAATATTTGTGACACCCACTCTCTCTTTCATTTTCATCCCTTGATCTAAACTCATTGTCTACACACACATTTGAAAGTAACTACAACATTTAACATGACATAAATTTAAATACACAAAAATACAAAAAAAATAAACAAAATCAAATAAAATTACCAAAAATATTCTCTTATCCTGAGGTATTCCTTACATTCTCAGGTGTAGAAGTATCAATGTGCAACCTATCTATGAAGGTTGCATCCATATCACTTTCTTGAGCACATTTTGCAGTTGATATATTCATAGACTCATTTGATAATCTCCTCTGACGATATTATCATTGGTCACTCAGAGTCTCAGTCAAAGAAGGAGTTCCTCTTCTTCCTTCTTGGGAGAGCCTAGAGCATTTGCAAGGAATGTTTGGAGAATCCCGTGTCAACATATCTCCTCAATATCTATCCTTTTTAAATTCATGAAAAGTTAAGCAAAAGAGAAGTATGATTTAATATCTCCAACATTGAAAAAAAATAAGACAAAATTAATAGAAATGTTCTTTATGTTAGACACAATTATAATAGGGTGATGCATAACTCCACTACCCATGCCCATTTCAAATATATTTTGGTTTCTTAATATTAGAAAAAATAACCTTGGTAAATCCACCAATAGTACATGGGTCAAAGTCTGGTAATGAAGTAGCGATTATCTATATGGACAATCATATTTCATGCATCCAACAGGTATGGAGCACAATACATGAAAATCAATGATTTACGTTACACCATGTTTGGTTGGATGGAAGAAATATGCCATCTAAAAAGAAATGGCACTAAATATCAACATGTTTGTATTACACTTGGGGGGGATTTAATAGAGAAAATGTATTATATGATTGCAAGTTGTTGGAATTTTGTTTATGACATACCTTTTTATATACTAAGCGTCTGTGATTAGATGATTTGATGTTGTTAAAAATTCATTTATATGCAGTTATAAAGCATTGTTTATATGCCTACCAACATTCTTCCAGTGACATAACAGTGTTCTCACAATCTGATAAAGATAACATAATAGTGTTCTTGCAATATGATAAAGAACATTGTTATCATCTGAGAAGGGTGTTCCTGAAATGCGAAAAAAAAATGGTCTCTCTCTAAATCCCAAAAAGTCATTGTTTGTCATGAAGGAGGGAAAGTTACTGGGGAACATAGTATCAGCCGAGGGGGTAAATATTGATCCTAGCAGGGTGGAAACCATCCAAACCTTGTCTCTCCCTAGATCCAAGAAAGAAGTTTAGTCTTTCTTGGGGAAAATTAATTTTCTAAGAAGGTTTGTTTCTAATTTTGTAGAATTGGTAAATCATATTACAACCATGTTGAGGAAAGGGAGTGAAATCAAATGGACTATTGAATCTCATAATGATTTCGATCAAATAAATAAGGCCTTGACTGAAGCACCTGTGCTCATTAGTCCTGATTACTCCAAGGATTTTCTTATTTTTTCCGTCGCTTCATTTGACACAGTAGGAGTTGTTTAATTACAGAAAAATATTCAAGGGTTAGAGCATCCCATTTCCTTTTTCGGAAGAGAATTGAGAGATGCAGAGATGAAATATGATATCATAGAAAAGTAGGTCCATGCTTTGGTTAAAGACCTCAAGGATTTTAGGGTCTATGTTCTGCATTCAAAATTCATTTCATATGTCCCTTCATCTTCTATGAAGGAGATTCTCATTCAACTTGACATAGATGGAAGAAGGAGCAAGTGGATTGTCAAAATCCTGGAATTTGATCTGGAAATAAAGCCCACCAAATTGGTTAAAGGCCAAGGTTTAGCTAGGTTGCTGGATGAATCCAATTGTAAATATTTGGAGGTTAATTTCATCAACACTTTCTCAGAAAATCAACAAGTTGAGTTGTCTGATAAAGGTTCTCAAGACATCCCTCCATTGGCATAATGTGCTTGGTACAAGGACATTATATTTTTTATGCAAAAGCTGTAGCCTCCTGATGGTATGGGGAAAACAAGGTGAGAGCATTGAAATTTAAAGAAATTAAATAATGTCTTATTGATCAAGTCTTGTATTGGAAAGAACCTCTGGGAGTGCTTTTGAGATATTTATACCCACATGAGGCCCAAAATATTATGTTTGATTTTCATGAAAGTTTATGTGGTGGGCATCACTTCTGGAGAACCACAGCCTATAAAATTCTCAGGGATGGATATTTCTGGTCTAGTCTATTCACCAATGTTTTTGCAAAGATCAGGGCTTGTATTAAGTGTAAAAAATTCTCTGGAAAACATCAGCTCAAGTCTTTTCCATTGAAGCCTGTGGTAGGTTTAGGCCCCTTTCAGCAGTGGGGACTATATTTTATTAGGGAAGTTCATCTTGCTTCTAGTGGTCAGCACAGGTGGATCTTGACTACCATTGATTACTTTACCAAGTGGATAGAAGCCATCCCCACAAGGAGTGATTCCCACAATGTGATAATTGGTTTTCTTGAGGATATTATGGCAAGATTTGGTTGTCTGAACTGAATTGTCACTGATAATGCTTCCTCTTTCAAGGTTGATCCATTGATCTAGTTCTATGAATAGTTTTGAATTTCATAAATTCACTCTAATCCTTACTACCCTCAAGGGAATGGATTGGCAGATTCCTCTAATAAGAGCCTTATAAATATCATTAAAATATTTTTAGAGGAAAACAAGAAATCATGGGATTCAAAGCTCAAATTTTCTCTGTGGTATGATAGAGTGACAACAAGAGGTCTCTTGGTGTCTCTCCTTTTCATCTTTTGTATGGAGTTGAGGCCATTTTTTCCTTTTCATATTTCCTTTCTTGTGGAAAAATTATTCCAAGACTGCCAAGGAGAACCTGATGATATGATCAGAAGAATACAATAGTTGGTAGAAGTGCAATAGGTTAGAGAGTAGCTATTGGACAAGGCACATGACCATCAATAGAAGATCCAGCGAGCCTTTGACAGGAAGGTAAGAAAAGAGGGTTTCCAACTGGGAGATCTAGTAATCAAATGGGATGCACCCAAGAAGGACAAAGGAAAGCACGGTAAATTTGAATCCCTGTGGATTGGGCCATTCAAAATCTCTGAGATATTTTCAAATAATACTTACAGGTTACAAAGTTGAAAGGGTGCTGAAGTTTTTGGTGGCCCTGTAAATGTGAATTTTCTGAAAAGGTTCTTTGTTTGAGACATGAGTGGCTTTCACGCCATTGTAAATATCATCCCCCTTTTTTTTTAATAAGTTGACCCCATAGCCCTAAGATCATGCAATGAAACTACTGAAGTTCTTAGAATGTTAGAACATATTTTTGATAGAAGGGTCTTTTTCCCTTACAAAATAACCCCTTGGTGAAAAAATGTAGGAAAGGGTCATAGCAAGACCCACTTTTGGTTTTTATCCTAAGTTCTTGGTCGATTTGATGTTTTGGTGCATTGTTATAAGGAACGTGCTCGGATCTTTGATTGAGCCGTGCATGCTCAGATCTATGGTCCACATCACATATCGGACCCCCCCAGACCTTCTGCCTTTAACGAGGGGGGGCTCCGAGTTGGTGGTTTTATGGTTTGGTCCCCACATAGACATGTCACCTCCACAACAAATCAGACCGCCCCTGCTCATTATCGCTTACCATCTACCCCTCCCTCGGAGATAACCTCCTTATGACCTTCCCATACCACCCTCCCTCCCACTGACACCTGTCCTCCACTCACATCACCTGCGATCCTGTCCCCTTTGCGTTGTCACCTCTCTCCCTCTCACCTCTCCACATGTGTTCCCCAATCATACTCCATGTCACCTCCATCATGTTGTCATATTCCCCCCTGACCAATCACACCCCTCTGCCTCTGTGTCCTTTCCCTTTGCCACATCCCCTGTATCTATACACCGCAGCTCCCACATACTGGTGCTAACACATTCCCAGTTACCACCAACCACAACCTTCCACATGGCCACCATTCCATATCTCTATTAGAATAATTCTTCAAGAAAAAACTTATCATACCCTCTACTCCTATTTATACTAAATTTATCTATCCAAAAGAAAAATCTAGATGAAGATCCTTATAGAAGAAAAAGCTTCTAATAGGTCTTGTTACATTTGACTTATTCCTCTTTATTGCTAAGTGTTATTAATATTGATCTTTATTAAATGGAAATATATTATTCTACCCACTTGAGGGGTTAGGTAGGTTAGGTCCCTAACATGGTGGCCCCATTTTCCACAGTATGGTATGCAACCTCCCTGTCTAATAACTTATCAGGCACATACTTGGGTAGTAAGTGTGGCATTCTTGTGGCCCCATAGATCTGGATGTAAGTGTAGTACTTCTTCATGTACCAATCCCCAATCTCCTTTAAATTTTTGAGATCCCCATGATAGATTACGTGTGGGAAGATACTAAAGATGGCCTTATGCAAGGGAGACAGGAAGTAATCACAAATGTCATAAAAATGTTTTTTACAGTTGGATTCCCATGGTTGTGAACAATACAAATGGATCAGGCCCTTTTCTAGGGTTCAAGCCCAGTTAAATGCAGGGAATCAGTTAGCTGCACATACAATTATAGAAGGTAGGAAGACATGTAGAAGTCCAGGTTTTTCATACCTTTGGGATCTTGGCTTTGCTTTGTGATGCTGAAAGAGAGGATGCTCACTCAATTGAACACTTGGCCCTTCTGGGATACCATGTACGCCATGGGAAACCACTCCATCCTGAAATGAGTGTTGGTATCCTCACCATAACTTCTACAAATAATGGTGTTTAGAAACTTGTAAGGGCTCTTGAGGTATCATGAAAGGACATGCCTTTCACCCTTTTTCACTGGTCTCAAAGTCATCATGTTCAACCCTGAATTGTTTTAGAAAAGACTCATTCAGAACCAATCTAGGATCCGAGGTTTGATATCTAGCTCAGATATATTATTCTTTGAATGAAGAGATTAGGAGACCTTAAGAATTTATTGTTAAACTTGTATCTTTATGTAGATATGAAAAACACCATTTAGGTGCATCATTGTAAGGAAATATCTATGGGCGAGCAACTACTGCACTGCTCTACCGAAAATTCATATATGCATCTATGTTTGGATCATCATACGAGAACCTTTAATTCTCGAACATATCCATGATCTTGATGTAGTAGAGGTAGTGTTCCATTCCATCATGGTTCTTGGTGTCTGAAATTTTAAATGACCCGGGGCTTGAATCTGGAATGGGTATTCTAGAAGTTTGGATTTTCCCCTTCCTAGTGAGCATCTTGGACATTTCGTCACCTGCGTAAACAGACAATTGAATAGTTAATAGGGTCATTTCAGGGAAATAAATACAAATATTCAATCAATTTGTAGTATACTCACTCAAAAACAGGGGATGACAATTAATCAAATGAAGAGAGCTGAAAATCGCAGAAACATCCTTTTTTTTGCTTAGTGAGCAAGTGGATAAACCTCGAGTCTTGATTCCCTTTTTAAAATGCTTCACAGATTACCTCCAAACCCTAGCATAATCAATGAATAAGGTGTGATATATCTTAGAATAATTTAGGGTAGTACACAATAGATTAAATGTATTCATGGGTGTTTGGTAGTTATAATCGTTAGGTTGCGGGAAAATTTGAAAGATCCGGATAGCCAAATAGCCATCGTTGTCAACAATCGATCGATATGAGAGATGTGAATATGTGCAAGGGATGAACTCCAATGATGATAACTCGTGATTGGCTTCTTAATATTAATTACAATTTTTAAACTTTGAAAGATAAATCTTTTCAAATTTCATCAACATGACCATTGGGCACTAATATTATATTTATTAATGTTGATGAGACATTGAGATAGTCGTAGGGGCCCACTACATGAGAAGCATGGGATAAACAGTGGTGAGGTAATCAACGATGACCAATATCATATGGTTTGTAGGATGAGTTAATGTGAAATAATTCGAAAGTAGGGGTAGTGTCATCATTGACTGAGAGTGTAGGTAGGGAGGAGTGCGCTATGAAACTTTCGACGACGAAAATCTTTTGTCAAAAATTGTCAGTCACTATTAACCTGCCACATGTAGAGGGGAGATATTCTTAGATATCGGTTGATGTGGGGGCCTAGAATGAAAGGTAATATTGACGTGGAGCCTAGAAATGGTTACGATGATGTCAGTTGGGCTATGGCGGGGAGAGATAAAAGGTGTGTCATCGTTGGTAGATATGGGCAGGCCCGCGAGGGTGATGAGGAGATGCTAATTCTTCTCATTGACATTATGAATTGAGGTCGTCGATGAAAAATGGAGATAGGGATGTGAGTATCATTTGGTGAGGGCATGATGATGAAAATGTTAAGGAGTAATTCCTTGTGAAAAAGAAATGTATGCCCCCTACTAAGACTAAAATTTTAGGTGGGAGTTTTTGTTTCTTCACAACACTGAGTCTTCCCAATCTCTTGATTTCCCCTCTGATACCATCTCTGAGTTAGATCCTCTATCATCTCTGAATGGTCTAAGATTTCTTGCTAGATATTCCATGAGGAGGTTCACATTGAGACTAATGTCAACAACTTGTGCTTCCAATAGCTCAAATATGTCATTTTTTAGATCTTGAGGGTTATTATGAATGGACTCGTCCGCCATGTTTAGGGTTTTTGTGAATTTTGTTTAAGTTGATTCCTAGATCCTGCAACTTCCCACAAATTTCGAAAAGAAAAAGATTCCCTGATACCAATTTGTTTTGTAAATTGTCATGGATATTCCACTGGAATAGTTCATCACAATAAATCTAATAAAATACTGAAATCTTTACTATTAATGTTACTTTTCCTTTAGATCTCTAGAATATTTAGTTAGTGATTTTCTTCTTATGCATGAAATAGATAAAATGCATAAAATAGAGAATAGTAAAATACAATCACACCTTCCACAAATAAACATAATATATGACTTGGGAAACCCAATATGGGAGAAAACCTAGTTGGAAGGTGAGGTTGCTCTGCTCATTTTTCTCTGGTATAGAAATTATGCAAGTACAAAGAAAGAGGCACTCTCTGTGGAGTTTCCTTTGACCTGTGGTCTGTATGGATGCTACAAAATCTCTCCTCCTCTATTATGCTCATAGAATACCACTCTCATATGTTCTTATCATCTATGGAACAAGATACAATACAAAAGAATGGAACCCCTTCTCCTCTTAGTGACGTGGTATTTAACATAGTCTGATATCCAACTATGGGTAGTTTTTTTTACATTCTCAACCCTCAATTGTGATAGGGTTTTGGAACAAATAGAATCTTATTGAAATTACATACATGGTTAGCCCCATATTTGTGAGTAACGAGGGTTTATGTGGAATCCTCTCATACCATGGTGGTCAACATGGTAGGTAAACTTGTGTGAGGCATAACTTTTTCATATGAGCTTTGATTGATGTGATTTTTGCATCATTGGAAAGATCTTGATGTGTAGAATAGCATCATGGGGTCCAAGATATGTTGAAAATTTTTAACCCACATAAATATCATTTGTTGCCTCAAAATAGCCTCGAAAGGTTCCAGTCCCCAATTTTCCACAGTGGGATCTACCACTAAAATGGCTCTGCAAGTTGATTCCTCCAATTTTTCCCACATTGAAAGGATTGATATAGATGAAAAACAATATAATGATCCAATCTAGATCAACTCTTGTATTTTGACAAGTGATATGGCTTCAAGACATTCCCTTAACACTTCCATTTATGTTTTCATTATTTTATCATTTTCCATTTTTGTTTCCATAAATTTTAATTTATGGTAAATTGGTTTAATTTCAATTAAAGTGTACACTTTTAATGGCAACTTATTGTAGGATGTAGCTCAAGTAAGATTCCCCAAAATATATTAAAATCACTTCTCATCAACCATAAAACATTGAAAAACACCCCTATACACTGAAAAAACATGTATTCATAAGGTATCATAAGATCATAAGGGGTTATCTATGTTTATAAAAGGATTTTTTCCCACTTACAAAAACATTCTCTGTGCCTTTAATCTGGAACATAGATATCCTCACACTTGGGTTCTTTTTGCATGATCCATTGAGTAGCATATCTTCAACCTCAAGTTATTTGTGGATGATCTGATGTGTACTCAAGCTTCCTCATATCCTTTCTAGTTATCTGAATACTCAGGGTTCCCAAATCAGTACTCCATTTGCATCTGGGATCTATCCGCTCTACTATGGATTTGAGAAAAAAGTTCAAACCCTGACCACAACAAAATTGAAGTAAGGTTCATAGAGAGATTGAAAAAGGATTTCAAGCTATTCAAATTAATTAAAAAGTATCACAATTGTGATTTTAACTCCATAAATAGCTCACTACCTAAAAAAACGTATAAACCTATAATTACCTTGTCCTTTTAACTTAGAAAATTGATCCAGTAACTTATAAACACATGCATATATCGCTCAGCTAGATGTGTTTATAACAATATTAAGGTGGATGTGTATATAGTAATAGTAATAACCTTAGTCACTGGGTTTGCCATTTTTTATTGATAAAATTTGAAATTCAGTGAATTTAAACAGGTCATGAATTTAATCATTCGAGTTCACTGAACATAATGGTGAACAAAAGCATGATTTTATTCATTGAAAATAGTCTAGGGTTCATGTTCGTGTTTCTTTGTAAATTTCCATGAAAAACCCCTGCAACATTTTTTATTTCATTGCTTTGAAGTTTGCACACGCTCTAGTGAAAAACACCTGACCCAGTGTAACACCCTGGGTTTTGAACCCCCATTTTAAATGATGTATTGTTACAATGATGAGAGGCCAGATTTCACAAACACTTATTAAAAGGCCAATGTGTGTAAGAAATGTAATTTTTTTATCATTATTAATAATACACACATCGTTGGCTACTAGACGAATAAGGACAAGAGTTTTAGGGGGATATGATTCCACAAGAGAGGGGGATTGAGGGGCTAAATGTGATTTCCTATTTTAATTACCCTTTTGTCTAAGGGAGTGGATCAGTTATGTGATCTTCTTGGGGGAGGCCAGGAGTTTATTGATTCCCCACGAAATAATTAAACCCTCCCCTGGTCTATTGAGGGGGTTGTCTGATTTATCGGTTGCTCCTTCATTTGCTTATTTTTCACCCATCCACTTGCTCACTGGTTCATGCATCCATTCACTTGATCACTCATTCATTCATCTTGTCCTTATCTATCACTCATTGATCCATCCTCATTCACATATTAGCTTGGGAAAGGGAAATGAATTGTCAAAGAGTAGCCATGGTATTGTTGGTTGTAGTGGTCGTTGGTGTAATCCAACCATGAATTGATGCCTACATGTCTGAGATGTCTTGGCCCATGTCTAGCTTTGTTCACAGCTGCGAGTCCTGAGAGTTTCAACATTGAGATTCTGGACTAGTTGCGTTGGAGCCCTGGAAGGAGAAGGACTGCTTAAGGGACTACGTGGCAGAGAAGGGTGGAGGTCCATTATCTTAGGTGGTGCAGGCTGGGTAGAAGAGAGCTGGGTACTTGGATTTTTGTGAGTTCTGGGAAATCCTGTGAGATATTGAGTACTGAATGGTTTGGGAATCCAAGTAACATTGTGGAATTTTCGTTGTGGATTCATAGCCTTGGCTCAGGGGTGACACTGTTGTTGAGATTTGGATAAGTAGTGTCTATGGTTGGGTGGAACTTCTTTGGTATACAACCAGTTGGTGTCATATTTTATAAATATAAGTTCTCTTTGTTCTGGTATTATTTACCTATATATGAATGTATTCCATTGTGTATTTATTTATCATTTAATTGAATCTTTATATATTTTATTTTATGTGTCCTAATTAATTTGAAAATGTATTGCTAAGAGAAATAAGTCCAAGGGTGGACTTGAAGGTAGCATACCCTGGCCTATAGGTGGAAAGGGATGTTACAGATTGGTATTAGAGATTCTGGTTGAAACACCAGGCTGGTATGGGCCGGGTCTATTGGTCAGAGTCTCGTGGTTGAGATCTAATTCTGACCATGAAGTTGAAAATCATAGGAGGGATGGTGTTGCAGAATCTACGCAGGAGATAAAACATCCAATATCCTTTGTAAGGGTTCGAAGGATCATGACTGTCCCTTTTTAATTCAGGAGAGATCACCACTGTGGGATCAATAGAGATCTGGGATCATTGGATCAGAGGGAAGGTGAACAAGGGTCATCCGATGAAGGCGAAGAAAAGGTTAAGTCACAACCATTAGATCACATTGGAGAGAAATCGACGGTGGGGAGGCATTTCGGGGATCGGGATGGAAATATAATCATGATCAAGTTGTGAGCCCACAATCACTTAGAATCATTGATCTTGTTATATCAACAGATCAATGGTGGATATCAATCCCACTACTAACGAGCATATTCACTTTGCGAAGATTGACAAGGAAATTAAAGAGTGAGTGATTTGATTCTCTGCAATCACTCATGGTAGTTGATCTTCGAGCAAGGGACATGTGTCAGGAAATCTCATACTCCGAGAGGAAACAAGAAGAAGATGAGTGAGTAAAGAACTCTCGAAGCCCGAAGCTCTGAAGATCCAGAGTAGATCTAGACCATTGATCAAAGTGGACACATGGCAGGAGATCTTGTACTCTAGTGGATAACCACTTCAGAAAAAAGAGGAATGTGAAAATCCATAACTACCCAAAGTCCCAAAGTATAGAGTTAATATGGAACGTCTGATAATGGAGACATGCGTTGACAAATTGGTCAGTTTGGGAATTCAGAGTTCAGGAAAATTGGAGTGCACTAGTATGGAAACTCCCGAAGCCCAAAGTTCCAAAGGTTGAACAGTCGAAGTGGTGGGGTATGATGACATCACCTAGAGGTGATGTGGACCTTGGAAGGTTAACCAGTTTGAAAATTTAGAGCTCGGGAGACTTGAGGAGTGCAAGCGTAAAATATTTTGAAGCCCAAAATTCCAAAGTGGTGTGGCTCGCGGACATCACTTGGGATGACATGGACACATGGGATGTGTGCCATGTGTCAGTGAGTTTTGATCCTGTGGAGGATTAAAATGCGAGTTAGAATGTGACACGTGTCACCCAACTTCTTGGGCCACGTGTCCACTACTAGTATTTCACCACGTGGAGAAAGATCATCCAGTCTAGATATTAGGCACTTCAGAGGAAAACGATGTGATAGTTTGCGTTGGGTCGGGAACTCCCAAAGGCCCGAAGTTTGAAGTACATATTGACTGTTGATCCTAGAAGACATGTGGTAGTAAATATTGTATAGTTTTGGAGGATCGACACTTCGGGAGAAAGTGAAGGAGGAGCATTTGAAATTCCCGAAGCTCGAAGAGACAAAGCAATTCACAATCGTTGATCTTTGAGAGACACGCATAGACGGATCACTGAATTCCAAAGAAAACACTATGGGAGAAAGTGAAGGTGGAGATTTTGAAACTCTTGAAGCCCGAAGAGCCAAATAAATTCATAGCCATTGATATATGGGAGGACACGCATCGAAAGATTGTGAAATCTGGGTGGAAGAGTTTTGGGAGGAAGCAAGTGGGAAAAGTTGAGACTTCTGAAGGCCGAAGTATCGAAGTGGACTAGATTCATTGATTTGAGGTGCACATGTGGGGCTTGATCTAGAACTTTGGGTACAGAGTACTCTGGGGGAAAGTGGAGGTCGAAAGTGCCGAAATCCTGAAGTGGATCTTGACTGTTGATCGTGAATGAGGGTGAGGACCATTGATTTGGTCCTAGCTGAAGGTTTTGAAGTGCCAGGAAGGATTTGGTCGTGGTTTCAAGCCGTGGTCACCCAGGGAGGTGGTTTGAAGGGAGTTCCTGTGCATAATTAAATTATGTATCGGCTAAGGGATAACATGGAAGTGTTATATGGTGTATATTGATACATATATGTTCTTCATGAATTGAGAAGAAAAAGGACGTGTAACATGGTTTGGAATTTTTTTTTTATCATATGCATAATTCTAACAAAATGGTCACTAGCACATTTTGCATAAATAAGAGATTCAACATATCATCTCGAAATGAATATTCGAGAGATGGGAGAAGGTGAGGAATCCTCCATCCATGAAAGAGAGGTCAAAGGCCATAATACGAGAGTGGGTAATGCATAGACAGATTCCAATGGATGCAAGAGAAGGAAACATTAATAGAAACTGTAAGAAGCATGAAAATAAAAATGCATAGCTACAAACAAGACAGTGAGATACTGATGAGAGAGAAAATCCAGACAAATTATTGAGTGTTGTAGAGCTTAAATTAGTTGCAGAGGTAAATGAAGAAGGGATCAAACTCAAAAAAAGAGGAAGAAGGTGGGTTTCAGGAAAGAAGAGAGGAACATGGAAGAGCTGGTTATTCGAGAATTTCCAACATAGCTCATAGACACCACTCACCTCCTTACTCAGAATGAAATTTTTATGCATTAGAAGATTCCATAAGTAGTCCAGAGGTGTTTCCTATTAGACACCAAAGAAGGAGACAAGAGGTGGACAGTTTGCAAGGAGAGTTGAGGAAGCTCAATCCACCATCGTTTGATGGTGAAAGAGAAAGGGAGGATGACATTGAAGCATGGTTTCTTGGACTCAGGAGATATTTTCAATTTCATGAATATTCATCAAATCTAGAAGCATGAATCTTCACCTACCCTTTACTTGGGAAAGATGCAATGTGGTGGGATCAACTGAAGAAAGTTGAACACATTAATGAGAATAGGATCACTTGGAAGTAGTTCAAGAAGTACTTCCAGAAGGATTACCTCTAAGATCATATCTATGACTAGAAAATGAAGGAGTTCTTTGAACTTAGGTTGGGAAGCTGTTGGTAGCCAATTCACATTTTTCTACTATCTTATAAGCTGCCTACACCAATGTTTTGCAAACCTTAATTTTTCGTCGCATTTCTCAAATAAACGAAACTTTTATTTTTGCGCCATTTGAACACTTACATTCGTTTTTGTTTTCACGACTGTAAGCGTGAAAACTTGGTATTTCGAAGTCGCATTAAAATAATTATTGAATTGTCGTTATCATTCTTGTCGATATGCCCATTGCATTTTACTTTTGGAAAAACCTTTTGATCTGTACTCATTGGACATTCTTTGTTTGATTATGTAATTTCGTTTCATAAGTAATTGAGGTTGTGATGCATTGGTGATTGGATTTACATGTTCTTTGATTTGATCTACTTGACCATTGGTTTCATAAAAATACATAGGTGTTATGGTTAAACCCTTGATATATATCATTTAATATGACACCTAGTTCATGTTATCAAAACCTTTGGCATTAACTTGGTATTGGTTTCGATTTGTGTGTTTGGTTTTAAAACTATAGCATAAATTTTGATTGCGCGATTGGTTTATCCACTTACCAAAGGTTTCGTTTGATTCATTGAAATGGCATAATTGTAAAACATATGCATTGTGATTTGAATAGTTGAAAGCGTTGGCGGTTGTACCATTGGTAATGACTATTCTGCATGGACAGAAATAGCCCCACCACCTTCGCACGATGTCATTAATGCTTACCCCTATCCCTGTTTTGACTCTGCTAGCATCAGGTAACCCTTTGAGCATTCTGTTCCTGTGTATGCTATGATTCAAACCCTGGTTCATTCACATCGACCACCGTGTTCTCTTCTCTATGGAGCCGGTGGTGCGAATTGAACCGAATGGTAGTCAAGCCTTGCTACTATTCGATAATGTCCGGAAAGACTTAGAGGATAGTGGTTGGCTCACATTTGTACAGAGGTTTGAGGGTTTTAATCTATTTGTTGCACAACAGTTCACCCTGACTTTTGATGGGTGTAGGGCCAAGATAGGTGACATTCATCTTGAAATCAATGAAGAGTTCATTAGCTTTGCCACATGGTTAGCATCCATGGGCCAGTGATGGTTTAAAAATTCTAAAGTTGAGGAGGTGCCATGGCCACTACTGTTCGTCTCACGAAAGGTTACATCCTGTGATAGAGGTATGCCGATTTCCACACTTAAACCAAGGTGGCATGATCTTTTGATGGTGGTTAAACAATTCATGACCTGTGAGGGTCAATATGGACTGGTTTTTCTTTATCACCTACCACTGTTAATGAATTTTATGGGTTATCCATTGAATATGCCATTTTACTTCCAGCATAGACTTTATAAAATGTCAAAAAGGTTTAAATGAGAAAAGGCCAATAGTATCTTGTTCCACCACGGCCTAATCAGACTCATCATTTTTCACCACTTACATCTTCTTGGTGATAGTTGGCAATCTTTTATCTCTCGAAATGGTTTTGCTGATATAGAGCCTGTCCAAATTGACAAGCCTGTGGTTAGTGAAACTAAGGTCGAGCCACCTGTTCCTTTCCATGTCCTACTGCCCTCTCCTAAACCCTCGGTTGACCGTGATATCGATCTACCGATGTTATAACTAAGAGGGTTCAAGCTGTTAAAAAGCCTGTGAGAAAAAAGGTCAAGGGAAACCCTACTGTCGATGGAAAAGGTAAAAAGAATGCTCGACTTATAACAAGACTTGCTAGGAATAAACCTAAACCTAGTGCTGAGCATAATCCCATAGTCCTCAGTGAAGACTAGGACTCTGACATTGAACGCTTCCTAGCTAGTGAGTACCCTTACTCCCAAGGATTGTGCTCCGAGCCACCCTACGACTTCGTTTCTAATTTACCCTCTTGCCTAAAGAATAATCCTAGTTACCCAGGAACCAAGCTTCCTAGTGAAACCCTCGGTGATTTAATCAAACCCTCACCTACATTTTCGAAGCCCGGACAGTCATCATGTGACCAATGTAATGTGTGGTTGGAATGCTACTATACCGACGTTCCCTTATTACAGTCGAAAATCAAATCATTGGAAAATCAAGTTACAGTGTTGACAAGCTAAAGGGACAAGCTTCAAGCAAATGACAGGAAGCAGAAAACTATTCGTATTTAGGAATGTCGAATCGGCTACAGCCTTTGTGAATTCCAAAATGTCATGATCAAGTTGTCTGCTCGTCATCCAAGTATGAATTTCGATATCATTTTCGTTTTGTGAATTGCTAGGATTAATATAATGAATTGAGTTTGGTTTTCAAATAGCTCTGTCTATAGTTCTAAATGACTCTGGTATAGCCATATCAAAAACGATTATGTTGTTCATCCTGTACATTGTTTTCATTTTGCTAAAATTAAATGAAGTTTTGATTTGGTTACATGATTTGGTCATGCCCAGTTTAGCAATTGATTGGTTTTCATTGGGTTTGATTCATTTGTCTGTTGGTGTGAGTTAATGTGACCAATGGTGTGTGCCTTCGCTTGGATTTTTTTGTATCTGACCTGTACAGGAGATTTTTTATGCTAAAATTAGAGCACAACCATGTTTTTATTTGGTATGATTTCGTTGTGGTTGGATTATATTGGCTCTAATTTTATGGTGTGATTTTGGAATGATTTCGTGAGTTTGATTGTTATGATATTTTAATATGTTATGTGATGTAATCTTCTAAATCAAGAATACAACTCTGTTCGACTCTGATTTGGAAAGAATGACTCTGTTTTGAATGGAAACGATATTCTCATTTAGCCTGTGTAGAAGATATCTTCGCCGAAATCATGGAACTGTTTTGATCCACAACGACTATGTCAAACTCAAACTGTTCGATTCGCTCTTGATTTGATTGGGTTGTTGCATATTTTGAGTTAGCATGATTTTTTTCATGAGTTGGATTCGTATCGAAAATAGACTTGATTCTGCTCTGTTGATTTTAATTTTCAAAACGAGTTTGTTAACTCAGATCGACTTATGTTATCTCTGTCGAATTCGTATGATGAAATTCGGTTAATACTTCATTTTGAAATGAATTCTAGTAATAATTTCATTGAAAGTCGATCGATTTTGTTCACCCCCAATTGGCAATAATAAATGATTGGGCGAATCCCACAAACCTTGTTATGAACCTATTGAATCCATTATGATTTCGTTTACATACCAGTTTTGATTTGATTCGTTAATAACATGGATCGTTTGTTGTGTTTAATATATTGTGATCAATTTGAGAAAATGATCCTGTTAATTTGGTTTGGATTCGAAGTGGTTTTGTGGATAGATGAAGCAACTATTTGTGATTTAAATTGGTTATGAATCGATTTCATTACTGTCGGCTATCCAATATGATTCCATTTACCCAATTTTGCGACAACAAACGAAATAGAGTATATGCATCTCCGTAGTCGTTTGATTGATCTTAGTCTTGTTTTGATATCAAATTAGTATAACAATTTCAATTTGAATGATTCGTTTGTCTTTCAAATAGCAATTAGATACTTGTTAATAGTTTTAATTTAATTCTTTAAAGATTTGAGTTGATTTTAATGATAATTCTGTGTCTGATTTAGACCAACTACAGAATCACAAGATTATGTAGCTAGTCTTTAGAACTAGATTTTTATTGACTTTATCAAAAAAATATTCTCTTAAATTTTCCTTTTTGACCTCTGTCAGGTACATTTGAATTGCATTGGACATGCTGTGGCAGTCTAGGAAATATTTGTGTGATACAGTTTTATTTTAGGTTCCTAGTTTAGTCAAACTTGGTATATCATCCCAGATTTTCTGTAAACAGTTTTGATAACTTCCACAGGGATGTTTTACCCTATGGGAGGTCTTTAAATACTTATTGTTTTTTGTAATAAGGAGCATCCTCACTTGTGGGAGAACCAGGCCATGGATTTCTAATACAAACTGAGACAAGAGTTGATGTCTTTCTATAGCTTTTGCTTTCAATATATCAAGCTTTTGTTTCAAGTTTATGCATGTCACTTTGCAGTTGATTATAGACTACTTTAGCTATCATAATCTATTACAGGATGATATGATTTGACTAATGTGTTATCCATATCTGATCTCTTTCATCATTTAAAAAGTACAACAATTACTTTGTTTTAATTAATGAATCACATATTTCTCTTCTTCGTTAATTGAATCATTTCGTATAGATCTTTGCATTTAGGTTTATCTAACTGTGAAGATTTATAAATCATAAGATTGTTGTAAATTTTTTAAGTCTTGTTCGTCCTGTAATTATATTTGAAGAGCACAACCGCTTCTAGTTTATGAGAAGCTAGTGGATAATTCGGTGTGGTTTTCTTCCCTCCGATCAGCTAAGACAATCATTGCATACAGGACAAACTTGGAGCGTTTATCTAGGTCAGTTTGTTATTTATTTGGTAGTTAATTTGTTAATATAATTTAAGTAGTTTAGTTAGATATATGTGTAGTTTAGATTTGTAGTTAGAGTTAGTATATTAGTTGTTTAGTTCAGTTAGTTTTTTTTTATTTTTTCGTTTTCATAAAATCGTAAAAAAAAAAAAAAAAACAATGGCTCGCTGTCTTAGGACATAATGCAAATGAGTTTTTCAGGTTTTCATTCAAATCTGTAAATTGTAAATTTTGTACATTTTGTGAATAAGATTTATTTCTATTAATAGTTAGATATTTAATTTCTTAGAGTTAGCATAGTATTAGATAGCAGATTGTATATATAGAATAGTTAGATTTGTTTAGTTTGTTTTAATAGTTAATTTTAGTTATATTAGTTTATTAGTTTGTTTTAATAGTTGTTTTTAGTTAGAGTAGTTAATTTAGAGTAGTTTTCTTTTTGTTTTCTTAGGACTTAGATCGGCTAACGGAGCCGCTAAACCCGTCAGGGTGGTTCATCCCAAATGGCTTGGGTTATTAGACAACCCCGAACCAGTTCCACTCTCCCAGTTGACGGATGGTCAATTTCGCCCGTCAACAGAAGCATGACTATGGAAGAATATGAGAAGAAATTCTTGGGATTGTTAAAATATGTTGGGTTTTTAAGCGATGAAAAGGTAAAGATACAGATAATTCTAAGTGGACTGCCAACCTTTTATAAAGAAAATATTACTTATGATGAGCCCAAGACCTTGACTGAGGCCATCAAGAAGGTTAAATACCTGTATGAGAAAGGCCATGGAAGAGAATCCCTGCAGAAATCTTGGAAGGATAAGAAGAAGGAGAAGTTCGATTAGAGGAGGAAAGGATTCAAACCTCCCTTCAATAGGAATGAGCGTAATAGAAATCATCAATATCAGTATGCTAAGGGTGAATCCAAGAAAAAATACTCCTTGGAAAAAAGGGGAAGACCACCAATCCAATGTTGGGGATGTAAAGAAGATCACCTGTACAAGGATTTCCCACACAGAAAGGACATAGTGAAGACTTTTCACAACGTCCAGAGGCTGCAACAGTCAAAGATATGGGAAGAATCTATGCATATTTAGATGATCGAAAAGTAGAGTACTAGTCCAATATGATCGAGGTGGAAGGTAAGATAATAAATCATCCCGATGCTATTTTATTTGATTCAGGATCAATTCATTGTTACATTGATCCTAAATTAGTGGATAGATTACATTTAGAGAAAATTAAGCTTGGAAAATCAATTTTGGTTCAGCTAGCCACTAGAACCAAAAGGAGAATCCATGATATGGTCACAAGTTGTTCCATAAGTGTTAATCATGTGAATACTAGTGATGATATGAATATCATACCCTTGGGGTCTTATGATATTCTAATTGGAATGGATTGGTTGGAAAATCATCAAGTTTTCCTAGATTGTCATAGCAAGAAATTTACATGTCTTTATGGAGATGGAAAATAAAGCACTATGAAAGGAGTTCCATGACCCATCTCTACAAGGGAGATTTCAACCTTACAACTAAAGAGATGTTTTAGAAAAGGATGTCAATTGTATGTAGCTCATATGGAAGAGCCATAAAATACAAAGGGGCCAAGCCTTGAAGATTTATCGGTACTATAGGAATTTGAATATGTATTCCAAGAAATACTAGGGTTTCCACCAAGAAGGGAGATAGATTTCTCAATTGATATAGTGCCTGGAGATTCCCTGGTGTCAAAAACACCTTATAGAATGAGCACACTAGAGTTAAAAGAATTACAAATGCAGTTGGAGGAATTTTTGAAGAAAGGGTACATACGTCTAATTGTTTCACCTTGGGGAGCACCAACACTCTTTTTCAAAAATAAGGATGGAACCTTGAGGTTGTGTATTGAATTTCAACAACTAAATAAGTATACTATAAAGAAGAAGTATCCTCTACCCAAAATCGATGACCTCTTTGATTAGCTAAGAGGAGCAAAGATATTTTCAAAGATTGAACTGAGGTCAAGATACCATCAATTAAGAATCAAGGAAGAAGACATTCATAAGACAAACTTTAGGACTAGGTATGTGCATTATGAATTTGTAGTGGTGCCAATTGGAATGAATAATGCACCAATTGTATTTATGTTCTTAATGAATGGTATATTTAGAAATTATTTTGATAATTTTTTCATAGTGTTCCTGGATGACATACTTGTTTATTCTAAGTCTGAAGAGGAGCATGAACATCACTTAAGACTGGTATTGTAAGTGCTGAGAAAACATCAATTGTATGCCAAGCTGAGTAAATGTTATTTTTATCAAAATCAGATCCATTACTTGGGACACATTATTTCTGAGCAGGTCATAGAAGTAGATATAGATAATATTGAAGCGATTAGAGGATGGCCAACACCCATAAATGTGTCAGAAGTCATATCTTTTATGGGATTAGATGGTTACCACAGAAGGTTCCTAGTAGGGTTCTCTAATATTTCTCATCCCATCACTTCTTTGAAAAAGAAGGGAACTAAATTTGAATGGGCACCTAAGTGTGAAGAGAATTTTAATCCATTGAAGGAATTACTTACTAGTGCACCTGTGTTAAAGATTGCTAACCCAAAATGAAAGTTTTTTGGTATGTACATATGCATGTAAGGAATGACTCGGGGGATTCCTCATGCAAAATGGGCATGTAATTGGTTATGAGCCCAAAAATCTTAAGGAGCATGAGAGGAACTATGCCACACATGACTTGGAGCTTGCTTCCATTGTCCACACCTTTAGGATGTGGAGGCATTATCTAATGGGGAAGATATTTGAATTAAGGATAGACAACATTGGCTTGGAGTATCTTTTTGAACAACCAACCTTGAATGCCAGGAAAACAATATGGCTAGAATTTTTAAGTGAATATGACCTTGATATCAAGCATATCAAAGATAAAGATAATAAATTTGTCGATGCACTTAGTAGGAGAGTGCATTTCATGCATTCTACTACTGTCAATATGCATCAATCAAACTTGAAGAGAATAATTTTAGATGATCTTGTTACGGATCAACATTACCTACAAGTAAAGGAAATCTTACAACAAGGAGATGTACAACAAAAAATAAAGGAGTATGAGATAAAGGAAGATGGATTACTCATGCATAATAATAGAATCTATGTTCCTAGTTATCGAGAACTAAGGAATTTGGTATTGAAGGAAATGCATGATGTTCCTTATGTTGGACATCCCGGTTACCAGAAAAGATTGCAGTAGTAAGAAGACAATTCTTTTGGATGGGAATGAAAAAGGATGTTGTTGATTACATCCCTCGATGTATGGAATGTCTTAAGATGAAGGTTGGGCATAGGCCTGTAATGATCCCAAGCCAAATTCTTTCTTGGAATCACTAACTACTACTAATTTATTGAGTTATTAAGTGCATACAAGATTCATCAACACATGACGATCACAATATATTCAAGATGTAGAAGCACAAGCAAAGATCTGACCTTTTTATTATGAGCAATGTAAGATCAATACAATAGATGGCCGATCTGGCATAAACCTCAGATGGTCGTACAAGCAATAGATATGAGCTGCTACAAAATGCTCCCGACAATACAAAATAAGCCTCCAAAGGATGGATATACAATGAAGACTAAATCAAGCAGATCTGAGCCGCACTAATGCTCAACCTCCAAGCTGGAAAGTGCCCTGTCCTGCTAGAATGTTGAATCCATGAATAATTCTTCCCTTCTACCAAAAGTGTCCAATCATCCCGAGAAATATGCCAAATGATAGATCGGGCAACTGTAAGGAAAACCCAGATGTCCAAATTCCCAAATCCACTCTCAAACCCCGTAGATCTGAATTCTTCACTGAATGGTGTGCCCCACTGGGTGACTGAAACCCTAGCTGGTTCAGCCCTGATGAAGGAGGCCTCCAAATGCTCTAAAACTCTCCAAGAATATAGATCGGGCTATGAGAACCCTCTGGGAGAAGTTTCGGGCTCAGATCTCAAGCATATCTCCCTAGATCTGAGTTTTACTTAATCACAGGACATCCCCTATGGCTCCACGACGTCCCAATCTGTAGAAAAATAAAGAATGATGATAACTCTCCATAAAATCCCTCAAACTGATGGTCCTACCCTTGCAAACAAAACCCAACTGTCGGAATGGCCCTAGGCCCTCAGGATAAGCTGGATCGAACCTCCCTCGATAAACTGGCCCTAAGACTAGAATGGTGTGGAGGAGTCTTTCATCCCCGAGACCAAGCTATGGAACAAGGTGAGTGGATATTTCACCACTAAGTTGCTCACAAGGGTTTGTACAACAAAACCCCCAAACTGAATGCTCAAGAGCAATAGCAAATGCTAATCCAAAACTAGCATGAGTAATAGGTGCACCCCAGCCTCTTACTTATACTTTTCCTTCTAATTCTCTGTTGAGTTAGGTTAACTCCCAGGGTTAATCTTCTATTCTTCTGTTGAGTTATCTTTTACTCCTTTCCTTTTCCTCTCTCAAGTCAACTTAAAAATATAACTTTTAACTTCTTGACTTTTTTCCCCCCTTCAGTGTGAGACTATGACCTAGTGGGGGTGCCCAGACCACTGAGTCTCCTCATTACCTCTCTAAGAGGTGGGGGACATTATAGTCTCCCCTACTTGAAATTGCTTGTCCTCAAGCAATTCCAAACCTGCTTCTCTAACCATGTGCTCCTGCTCCCAAGTGGCATCCTCAAGGGTAAATCCTTCCACCTGATCAGATACTCCTTGATGCTTCGGTTTCGGAGCCTCTTCTCTCGGACTTCTAACACCTCCTCTGGAATCAAAACAAGTTGCCCCTCCTCATCCATGGGAGGTAATTCCTCAATAGGCCTGACATGTTGACTGAGGGATTTCTTAAGGCATGAGACATGGAAGACATTATGAATTTTTCTACCATGTGGAAGCTCCAGCTCATATGCTACTACCCCTATCCTCCTGCTGACTCTGTAAGGTCCAAAGAAATGTGGCTGCAGTTTCTCTGCTTTGCTTCTTTTAATGGAGGCCTGCCTGTATGGTTGTAACCTCAAATAGACTAAATCACCAACCTCAAAGGTACGATCAACTCTGTGCTTGTCTGCTTGGACCTTTTGCTAGTTTTGTGCCCTCTGTAAATGATCCTTCAATTCCCTAAGAATGTATTGGCTCTGTTGTATCCAATCCTGTACCATCGGAGCCCTGCTGTCAACAAATGCAATATCAACAAATGATAAAGGATCATAGCTATATAAAGATCTGAAAGGTGACATGCCAATGGACATATGTTGGGTGGTGTTGTAGCAATATTCTCCCAAATGAAACCATCTAACCCATGCTTTCTGTTGTCCTGCTACGTAGTTTCTGAGGTAACCTTCCACCCATTTGTTGACTATCTCAGTCTAACCATTCGTCTGAGGGTGATATCTAGTACTAGGAGTCAATGTCGTACCCACTAATCTAAACAACTCCTGCCAAAACGTTCTCATGAATTTGCTGTACCTATCACTGATGATGGTTTTGGGTAGGCCGTGTAGTCTGAACACCTCTCTGAAAAATAATTTGGCCACCTGTGCTGCACTAAAGTCTCTGGCTATGGGAAAAAAAATGTGCAAAATTCATCAACCTATCTACCACCACGAAAATGCAATCTTTCCCCTGTGCTCTGGGCAACCCGATGATGAAATCCATGGATATACTTTCCCACTTGTGCTCTGGAATAGGTAAGGGCTGCAACAGTCCTGCAAGGTGCATGTGCTCATCCTTGTTTTCTTGGCATGTAGTGCATTCTTTGACATGCTTCATCACATCTTCCTTGAGGCCTTTCCATGCAAAACTTTCTCTCACCTGCCTGTATGTCTTACTGATGCCCCGATGCCCCGCTACTGGTGAGTTATGACATGCATGCAGGATCTTAGCTTTGAGAGATGATCCAGGAACTAAAAAGATCCAACCTTTGTAATAGATGAGGTCATTTATGACCCTGAAGTTGTCATCCTGTATTTTCCCGTCCAAC
>ML781624.1:106083-141884 GCA_009831015.1 Picea engelmannii | reverse complement strand
ATGGCCTTCTCTATCTCATCTTTATACTTCTTGGGATGCCTATAGGGTGTGGTGATAACAGGATTAGCCCCTTCTTCTAGCTCAATGATGTGCTCAAACCCCCTGCCCGGTGGCACACCTAGAGGAATCGGCCCAAACACTTTTTGGTGCTTATCAAGGATTATTTTGATCTCTGGTGTGTAATGCACCTTTCCCTTCTCATCCACCCATGTTGAGACCTTACATTCCACTGCGTATACAATTTCTTCCCTTCTGAAGATGGATTCCATCCTCTTGGCCGTGACCACTCTGGTAGAGTTACCTATCATGCCTCTGAGCACAACCTTTCATCCTCCTTCCTCCACAAAGGACATTTCCATGGTCTTGTAATTTTTGGTGATGGGTCCTAAAGTGATGAGCCACTACACCCCTAGGATGATGTTGGTATCGGGAATATCCATCACATACACATCCTGAACTAACTCATGCCTTCCCAAGGTGAGTTTCATACCTGGTATGTATCTGTTACAAGGCATAGTACTACCACCTGCAACCTCCACTTTGAATCCTTCAAAATCTACTGTAGGTATGTGCCTCCTCTTCAGTAATGATGCATCAATGAAATTGTGGGAAGCTCCTCCATCAATCAGAACCGACACTCTCTGTCCTTGTAAGACCCCTCTCATCCTGAAGGTGTTGAACTTGGGTACCCCGCTGATAGATGCCAACGTAGCCTTCTCTCCAGCTGCACAGTCTAGTTCTGGAACCTCCTCTTCTGCTACCTCTAACGTTTTAGCCTCCATGTTTTATATCTGACCATACTCATCCTCTTCCTCATCATTTGAAGTGACCTCAATGTAATGTACCTGTCCTCATCCCATGCACTTGTGTGAGGGATTCCATGGCTCCTTGCATGTGAAGCAGAGTTGCTTCCTTCTCAGTTCCCTCCTGGTGTTGTCATCTATTCTGCCACGACCCTTGTCATAACCCTTAGGGTCACATCCTCCCTAGTTTATTGGAGGCCTTTGATCTCTTCCACCATTGTTAAGAGGTGGTTTGGGTATGAATTTTTGTCTAGCAGGTGGACCCAGATACCTCGTCTTCCAAATGGCTTCCTGTAGGCTGGTAGGCTTGAAGGCCTTAACCCAACCCTTCAAGGGTTCCATTGATCCTTCTGTAAATAGCATCATGAGCCTAGTTGGGGACATATCTTGCACCATCACTGCCAACCTTTGGAACTCATCAATGTATGCCTCAGCCGTACCTGTTTTCTTGAGTTGGGTGACCTCTCGAAAGTGTAACTCAGGATCTCCTAGATCAAATCTATCAATGATCCTCTGAGTGAATTCTGTATAGGATACAATCTGGTTTTGGCCGAGTGTGGTGAGCCCATGGTACCACCATTCTTGGGCCTTGCCATCCAAGTACATAGTGGCAAAATTGATGTCCTCCATCTCTCTCATGGGGTTAAGCTGTAGGTAATTATCCATCTTTTTCACCCATGCTTGTGCTGTCATCTTAGCCGTACCATCAAAGTATGGAATCTCTATCTTCCCTGCCCTTTTCTCAAACTCAAAGTTTCCCCTATGGTTCATCCTAGGCTGGTTTCTAAACTTGAGTTGACAATACTGGTCTAGGGACATCTGTCTTTGAACTTTCATATCCAAGCTGTAGTAGTCCCTAGTACTCCTGGCTAATTGTGCCACAAAATCTTCAACCTGTTCATGCTGCTCTTGCTCATCTATAAATGTGGGCATGTATGTTCTAGGGTTAGCTATGCTACTCGAGTGTTGGCCTAGCGGTTCGTTTGTGAACACTGGCACGTATGGCCTATGATTGGTCCTGCTACCTATCTGCCCATGGAATGTGCCACCTCCAAGACTTCCTTCGGATCCTGGTGCTTTCTCCGAGTTATATTTGTCTTCCTCATGGGTTCCACCGAACCCTCTAGCCTCCTTATTCCCATACGTATCAGGATCTTTGCCTTGATGTGTTACTTGCATCAGAAGGTCAGTTATCCTAGTTTGGTTCTCATTCATTTTCTGTAGATTCTCATCAACTTTCTTCAAGGTTTCAGAGATTTTGGCCTGTCCCCTTCTGTTGGTTTCCTGATACTCATCCAACTGTCAGACCAATGTGCTTTCTGTGCGATTCATGTTTTGTTGGAAATTATCAAATTCAGTTACTAAGAGAGTCAAGCCCTGAGGCTCATGCTCATCTCCTGACCCTTCCATTTCTGCCGCTATTTCACTGTTGTTTTTATTCCTCAGACCCATAACAATTCCCCTGTACTTCTGCATGCACCGATCTCTCCACAGGTTTGGAGGATCAAGGCTCTGATACCACTGTAATGATCCCAAGCCAAATTATTTCTTAGAATCACTAACTACTACTAATTTATTGAGTTATTAAGTGCATACAAGATTCATCAACACATGACGATCACAATATATTCAAGATGTAGAAGCACAAGCAAAGATCTGACCTTTTTATTATGAGCAATGTAAGATCAATACAATAAATGGTCGATCTGGCATAAACCTCAGATGGTCATACAAGCAATAGATATGAGCTGCTACAAAATGCTCCTGAAAATACAAAATAAGCCTCCAAAGGCTGGATATACAATGAAGACTAAATCAAGCAGATCGGAGCCGCACTAATGCTCAACCTCCAAGATGGAAAGTGCCCCGTCCTGCTAGAATGATGAATCCATGAATAATTCTTCCCTGCTACCAAAAGTGTCCAATCATCCCGATAAATATGCCAAATGATAGATCGGGCAACTGTAAGGAAAACCCAGATGTCTAAATTCCCAAATCCACTCTCAAACCCCGTAGATATGAATTCTTCACTGAATGGTGTGCCCCACTGGGTGACTGAAACCCTAGCTGGTTCGACCCTGATGAAGGAGACCTCCAAATAGTCTGAAACTCTCCAAGAATATATATCGGGCTATGTGAACCCCGTGGGAGAAGTTTTGGGCTCATATATCAAGAAGATCTCCCTAGATCTGAGTTTTACTGAGTCACAGGACGTCCCCTATGGCTCCACAACATCCCAATCTACAGACAAATATAGAATGATGATAACCCTCCAGAAAATCCCTCAAACTGATGGTCCTTCCCCTGCAAACAAAACCCAACTGTCGAAATGGCCCTAGGCCCTCAGGATAAGCTGGATCGAACCTCCCTCGATAAACTGGCCCTGAGACTAGAATGGTGTGGAGGAGTCTTTCATCCCTGAGACCAAGCTGTGGAACAAGGTGAGTGGATATTTCACCACTGAGTTGCTCACAAGGGTTTGTAYAGAAAAKCCCCCAAACTAAATGCTCAAGAGAAATAGCAAATGCTAATCCAAAACTAGCATGAGTAATAGGTGCACCCCAGCCTCTTACTTATACTTTTCCTTCTAATTCTCTATTGAGTTAGGTTAACTCCTAGGGTTAATCTTCTATTCTTCTATTGAGTTATCTTTTACTCCTTTCCTTTTCCTTTCTTAAGTCAACTTAAAAATATAACTTTTAACTTCTTGACTTTTTCCCCCCTTCAGTGTGAGACTATGACCTAGTGGGGGTGCCCAGGCCACTGAGTCTCCTCATTACCTCTCTAAGAGGTGGGGGACATTACAGGCACCCAGTGGGTTTTCTACAGCCATTACCAATCCCAGAGAAGAAATGGAAAGTGATAACCATTGATTTCATTACTAAATTACCTAGGAAAAAAAGGAAACATGATTCAATCATGGTGGTGGTTGAAAAATTAACCAAGGCTGCTCATTTTGTTCCTGTAAAAACAACCCATACAATGACTAATATTGCAGAAATTTACATGAAAGCGATTGCTAGGTTGCATGGGATACCTAGGACAATTGTCTTGGAAAAAGATACAAGGTTTACCTCCAATTTCTGGAGGGGATTGTTTAAATGATTTGGTAAAAATATAAACTTTAGCACAACATACCATCCATAATCAAATGGACAAATAGAGAGGGTCAACCGAGTAATTGAAGATATGCTGAGAATGTATGTGATGGATTAGCCATCTAAGTGGGAAGATTAATTACACTTGGTTGAGTATTCATATAATAATGGGTATCAAGCTTCATTGTGAATGAGCCCATTTGAAGCCTTGTATGGTAGGAAATGAAATACTCCAGTGAGTTGGGACAACCTAGCAGATAGAGTGGTACTTGGGCCAGAGCTTCTCAAGGATATGGAAGACCAGATGGTTAAGATCAAGAAGAATTTAAAGGCAGATAAGGATAGACATAAATTTTATGTAGATAAGAACAGGACAAATAGAGAATTTAAAGTAGGGGAGCATGTACTTTTGAAAGTGAAGCCCAAGAAAATATCCTTGAAATTGGGTAGTTGTACAAAGATGGTAGCCAAATTCTATGGTCCATTTGAAATATTGGATAGAATAGGGCCAGTTGCATACATGCTTGCATTGCCTACTTCCATGAATGTGCATAATGTATTTCATGTCTCTTTACTAAAGAAATATGTACATGATCCTAACCATGTTATTGATTGGTATCTTATTCAGGTAGAGACAAAGGGCGACTTTCAGGTTCAGCCAGTGCGGGTATTGGACAAAAAGGTCAAAATGCTCTGGAATCGAGTTATAGAGCTGGTAAAAGTCTAGTGGACCTGCTACAGTCCTGAAGATGTTGCTTAGGAGCATGAAGATGCCATGCGAGTAGAGTAACTACATATTTTTGAATAAATTTTGAGATTTTGATCTCTATTTGGTATATGCACTCAGGTGAGTGCCAAAATAAGGGGGGGGGATGTAACACCTCGGGTTTTGAACCCCCATTTTAAATAATGTATTGTTACAATGATGAGAGGCCAGAGTGCCCAAACACTTATTAAAAGACCAATGTTCCTAAGAAATATAATGTTTTGATCATTATTAATAATACACACATCGTTGACTGCTAGACAGACAAGAACTAGAGTTATAGGGGGATATTATTCCATTAGAGAGGCGGCTTGAGGGGATAAATGTTATATCCTATTTTAATTATCCTTTTGTCTAAGGGATTGGATCAGTTACATGAGATTCTTGGGGGAGTCTAGGAGGTTCTTTATTCCCCATGAAATACTTAAAACCACCCCTGGTCTATTGGGGGGGGTTGGTTGATTGCTCGATCACTCCTTCATTCACTTAGTTTTCGCTCATCCACTTGCTCATTGGTTCATGCGTACATTCACTTTCTCACTTGTTCATTCATCTCATCCTTACCTATCACTCTTTGATCCATCCTCATTTGTGTCTTGTCTTGGGAAAGGGAAATGAACTGTGGAAGAGTAGCCATGGTATTGTTGGTTGTAGTGGTCGTTGGTGTAATCCAGCCATGACTTGAGGCTTGCATGTCTGAGATGCATTGGCCTGTGTCCAACTTTGTTCAAAGCTGCGAGTCTTGAGAGTTCCAACATTGAGATTCTAGACCAGTTGCACGAGAGACCTGGAAGGAGAATGACTGCCTTAGGGAATGCGTGGCAGGGAAGGGTGGAGGTCCATTCTCTTGGGTGGTGCAGACTATGTAGAAGAGAGATGGGTACTTGGATTGTTGTGAGTGCTGGGAAAGCCTGTGAGAGATTGAGTACTGACTCGTTTGGGAAGCCAAATAACACTCTGGAACCATCCTTGTGGATTCATAGCCCTAGCTAAGGGGTGACAATGCTATTGATATTTGGAGTAATAGTGTCTATGGTTGGGTGGAACGTCCTTGGTCTGAAACGAGTTGGTGTCATCGTTTACAAAGATAATTTATCTCTGTTATCGTATTATTTACCTGTATATGAATGTATTTCATTGTGTATTTATTTATTGTTTAATTGAATCTTTAGAATATGCATGCTTGATGGTTATTGTTGTGCATGTCGTTAGATATTTTCTTTTATGCATCCTTATTAATTTAAAAAGGTATCGGTAAGATAAATAATTCCAAGGGTGGGCTTGAAGGTAGTGTACCATGACCTTTGGGTGGAAGGGGATGTTACACCCAGTGACCAAATGCTCCAAGCCTCTAGAAAGTTGACAGTCGACTATACCGACCGACGATTCCATGCCCGCAGCATCTCCAGAGTCCATACTACATCTCCCATAGGCTACATCCAAATTTCCTGACTCTACCCACAACATCTCCATAGTCCACGACTCCACACTATACTATATCCAGACTCCCACAGGCCGCAACATCTCCACACTAGACTATATCCAGACTCCCATGGGCCGCAATATCTCCACACTATCTCTAGATTCTCGTAGCCTCAGTTCGAGCATCTCCATGACTCATTGTTACACGTGATTTTCGTCACTCTGGTGATATATTACCAAGGGTGTATTTGGGATCCCAACATGAACTTTTTCCTGAGCAAAATGACACTTGTCTCCTTCCAGAAAACATATTTTTAAAGTGATTTCATAGGCTTCCTATAGCCTAGGGTGCGAGAATGCCTCATTCTCGCAGGCCACCCATAGCTAGGGTGCGAACTTCTCACAGTTTTCTTCATACATAGGGTGCGAACCTATTTTTAGGCTTGGAGAAAAGAAGGAGTCTCGAGGGTTCTAGAAGGGAATCTTCTAGAGGATGAGTTGGCATTCGTATGGTTGGCATCCTACTGACTTCTCTGATTTGGTGGGATCATCCTCATCCATGTAACCATCTCAACCCTTCCTATATATTGAGAGGTTTCTCATGGAAAAGGTCAAGAAAGATTGAATGAAGAATTGGTGAAAGAATCGTGTGATAATTTATGCTTGGATAAGAACTTGGAGCTCTCATTTGGCCTAACAATCCAGTCTAGATCTTCTTCATGCAATTATTGAACAAGTGTGTGTTGGAGACAACAACCACCAAAAGGAAGCTTGTGACATCAAGGCTATTAGGTTGTAATCTTCTATTTCCATTAATATGATACAGAGGCATGTCCCTTTCCCATAAAATCGTCATTATTTTATTGTGTAATTCCTTGATCATATGCATAGGTTGACTTTTGAATATACTTTATTCTATTCACTTTGGTTGGTTTGTGTTGTCTTGGACTCAATCGCACGAGAGCAACAGAGTGAAGTGGGAACAACAAAGACATAGGGAAGCGATCTAAAGGTATGTTACTTGTCCTTTTCTGGTAGTAGATTCAATGGTCACAACCTAGGGAAAGAGTAGTTCCTTGTCTTGTTTTGTTCTAGATCCAAGTGGATCTAGAGAGATCTGTTAGTGTTCACACCTACCTATTTGTCTTATAACAAAATTGGTGACTCCACTGGGGATACAACGCATTTTTTGGTTGATTTTGGTGTTTTTCCTTGATCATTTGATCTTGCCTTATAGTTTTTCATTTGTATCAATCTCTGAGTCTTTAGGAGACCCTAATAGACTCTTTGGGTCCAGAATTCCCGTCAAAAAAATTTTCTTTTTCCAAAAATTTTCCTAGTTTCAGGCCTTCTCACACTGAACCCCTCTGTGGCCTATGAGAACCCCTTGAGTTCGCACTCTACATTTCAGTCCAGTGCAATATTCTTGCACTCTACTTGTGACCAGCCTGTGAGAATGCTCCATTCTTGCACTGTACATTACTGCTAGCCTGGGAACCCATTTACAAATTTTTGGAATTAAGGTTTTTGCTTGCTCAGATGCCCATATTTGTATGTGTGTCTGAAAAGAACTTCTTGGGCCACTGATTGATTGTTTCTTGACTTGGGATTTTGTAAACGATCGGTCTTTGGAAATCAAAGACTCTTTTTGTTCATCTTTTCTCAAATTTCATCTCTTGACCTCTTCTTAGCAAGGATATAATCTCTGATCCTAGAATCTGAGTGCTTGTTTGGTTGGGAACCGGTGATCGGTTTTAAAAGTTGGAATTAATTGTCTTTCTCAAATTGTCTGTTACTTGGAAACATCTACCCATGTTCATTTGAAAAGACTTTTTTGGTCAGTTTGTCTTTTTGTCTTAATTGAAAGATTTATTTGGGATTTTTCTATGTGTTCTTTTTGTTTTCATTAGTTGCTTATTCTTTTAGTTCTATCTCTCTTGTTGGGTTCTAATTGAAATTAAAGGCATTTTCTTCTAAGAAACTTGTTATTTGAAAATAGTGGCATTTAAATATTGAAAAAAAACAAGAATAGAAAATTTGCATTGTGAGTGATTGTTTGATATTGCATCTAAAAGATTCGTGCACTATAGTTCATGTTGTTCTGGAAAATTCTTCTATCCCTCTCGTAAGTACGATTCATCGAACAAAACTGGTATATTTCATTCTTATCCACACATTTTTGGGTCAGAGTCTCATACAACATTGGTTTCATCTCCATGTCTTCTTGAGTAACAACAACCCTTAATAATATTGCGATGTTGTAAAATTTAACTAGCAACTTTTTCTAGGGCTCTGATGCACCAACATTAGCTAGGCTAGAGCTTTGGAACAGGTAGTGAGACACACTCTCCAAAGTACAAAACACACAATAGTATATTGTGATAGGGAGTGTCAAATTCCACTTGCAACATTTTGTCCTGGGAAGCCCTTCTCACACAAGGGTCAAACCTGAGGTCGCATCAAGATTGACAGAGTTACTCACCCTGCTTTGTTGATATCAGTGTAGAGATTGCACATATTACAGGGGTCACTTGAAGGTATACCCACAATGATGAGTGGAAGCCTCTCAAGCTAATTTCGGGCCAGATACCCTGCCCTTGCATGTGGATCAGACTGTTGACTGTTCCCCCAGGCATTGTTGTTGTTGGTGGTAACCCTAGTTTCCTATCTTCTTAGGTTCTTACACAAGGTGACTGTGAAGGGAAAAGTCTTCACGGTACCTGGAATCGACGTTGGATAGACTCACTTAGACTCCTTGGAGGGTATACCCATGATTATGTGTGGTAGCTTGCACCAGGGTGTAAGTCCGTTAAGAAGGTCGTCAACGTATCTTTTCCACCCTAGCCCAACCCCTTCTTGTCTCGTCGTTGCGACATTGGATTTCATTACCAACTAGTGACTATGAAATTAGAAGGTCTTGTTTTCTTGGTTTTGTTCCATAGATTCTTTGCTAGCGCATCTTGCTTGTCTACCCAAGTAGGCTTTTAAATCTCTTTTGTAAGTTGTTAACTCAATCACAATTGATCCTCCACATCGTTCATGTGGAATGCAAGTTTTACCCCCAGAAGATATGGAAGGTTCTCAACCCTTTTCTACTAGCTCACCAGAGGGATATCCCCAACAGAGTGAAGTCTAGGACATAACCACTCCATGAGTGGAGAGAACTAGCTCTCTAGAACAATTCCAAGTTTTCAATTCTCCAGAGGATTTTCGACTTCACCCTGATTCTGAGAGACATATTCTGCAACTGACTTCTTCGGGAGAACTAGTTGTTCAGTCTTCCGGATCACCAACTGGACCGTTCCCAGGACCTGAGGGTTAGGATCCTTTTTGGGCCACTGACATTTTTAGACAAGATCTTTTTGGATCAGGAGCAGGCATTGATATCACTGTCGCACCTGAGATACCCAAAACCTTTGATTTAGACGCAGTACCTTTTATGAGTGCATATTATTTTCCTGGAATAGACACCCCATGAGTCGACCATATCTTGAACCTCCCTCTACAAATGGTCCATTACATGGATAATACGAGTCTTCATACCGAGATTACCATGGCTAGCCAAGCCCCCATTGCTACACCGCTTTCGCCCTGAATCACCCCGACCCTTCCACCCAGATATCATGCATTAAATGCTTCTATCCCCACTCCTGCACAGATGACATTCAGGACTCTTGGTGATTCCATTCCTTCTGGGCACTCCCCTCCCAGTTTCATTCCAACACTTCCTCCACCCCCCTTCAAAGGACCTCTTACGTCTTCTGTCGGAGGTACGAATCCTAGTGGCACAATTCCACCATTCACATCTAATTACCAGATTCCTATTGGTGGACAATTTCACCAAGGAGGCCAGACCCAAACCTCTCTTATAGGATAAATTTCGATTGGGACTCAACCCCCGATTGGAGGGAAACCCCAGCTGACCCCACCCTCTAGACAAAATATACCTTCGTCCTTGGCCTAGTACTAGAATTATCTCGTTCAACATAATCCTTTCTCGACTGGGGGGAAATAACCTCAGGCTAGCTCTATCGCTCCCCCCAGCACAGGCCAACCATACCCAGGCACATCCAATCCTATCTGGGGCTCAAACCCCCAGCCCCATACTCCTATTAAAGGATATAACCCTGTGAATTACTTGCCTCCACACCAACAACCGAACCTACCTAGATCATCGCATTCTATGCACACTGCTTATGGCCTGATTGGTCTATCGATGAGAATCCCTCCCCAAAGTCACCAGTACCTGCATGTGAATAGACAATTACCCTTTTTATCCACCTTGGACCTACCGGGTCTGTTGAGAATTTTGAATGATCCTATCCATCACTCTCCTCACTGGCCCACAATACTGGCCAAATTACCATCGAACATCCCTAAATTCGATGGCAAACCAGGTGAATATCCCAACAATCAAGTCATGACTTTTCACCCTTGGTGTTCATCCAACTCTTTGATGGATGATTCTATTCACCTACGTCTTTTTCAACGAACCCTCACATGGTCCACCGCGAAGTGGTACATAGAACTACCATGAGGTTTCCTCTCTGACTTCAACACCCTTGCCATGGCTTTTCTCACCAATTACTAGCTACCAATATGATATGAAATTGGAATCGAGATCTTGAGCTCTTTCAAATAGAGAAAAGCCACTCACATCTCCGATCACATTCATGAGTGGCGTTGCAGACAACGTCTCATCAAGCTCGAACTCCCTGATCAATTGTTGGAAGAATGGTTCACGAAATCATTTGTGAATGACATTTCTCATGACATCATCATGGGTGGAGTTGTCACAGAAGAATAGGCGATCAGTCGTGCCTAATATCTAGATCTCGTGTATTTGCAAACGGGTACTCTTTACGATCTACTCCTTGACGCACCTCACACTTCTACTTCTACTACTTCAACCACTCCTGCGGCTTCACATGCTGTTGATAGTGTGATTGGCACTTTCCATGCCCAACCTCATTTCGCCCACAACTTTGGCAACAATCCCAAATCTACCTCTTCTAATGTTCAAAATGCTCCATCTCCTACCCCTCCCACCGGAAAGACTTCTAAGGTAAATGTTGTTCATTCTACCCTCGCCGGAAAAAATAAATCCAAGAGAGGAAAGGGTAAGACCAAGGAGGACAAAAATACTCCACAAACTAAGAAGACTAAAGCACCCCCTATTAATGATAGGGATAAGTGCAAAAATCCATATCCTTGTCTTATATATGGTGATGATCACTACATGAAGGATTGTCCCCGTCGCACTGAAGTTAACAAGTTCCTTCAAGGGACCCCCAAACCCTCCACTCTGATCGTATTTTCACAACTCTTTCCCTCTCAAAAACAGGCTCAAATGGTCATTCATTACCAACCATCCCCTTCTAATACATCATATGTATTAATGTGTACCGGAGATTCGAAAATGAATGACATCACACTCACTACTCATGCCAAATATTATTCTTCTTCCAAAAAGAAGGTTGATATGATACCACCTTTGTTGGTTCAAACCTCTCCTCTGACCCCACCTACCAATGGTCCTCTTCATCTAGAATGATCGAGCCTCAATATAGTTCTTCACCCTCCCCCAAAGGGTTTTGTTCGAAAATCGGCTTTCAATCCTCATGCTCATGCTGCCCAGAACTACAGCATAGTTGAAGATTTGGCCCAAGAATCATCTGTGATGTCAGCCCTTGAAGTCCTCCAAATTTTTCCTACACAACGGAAGGCACTGTTGAAAGCTATTGGTGGAATCGACCCCCTGGATACAAATTTAATAATATTTGACTTGGAATATCACAGTCCAAGATTACCCCCTCATATCGTGTTCCAAATACAAGTTATTGTCTTCGACAAGAATATTTGTAGAACAGTCATCGATGAGGGCACCTCAACGTGTGTCATCTCTATCACTTGTTGGAAATCCATCGTCTCTCCTCCTTTAACCGAATCCCACAACACACTTAAAGGCTTCAATGACTCTGGTTTCAAACCTTACGGTGTCCTTCCATTGTGGCCTATCATGTTAGAAGGAAAAATGGTCCAAGTCAAAGAGGAAGTCTTTGACGCTCCTCTTGATTACAACCTTCTACTTGGTCACAGCTGGATCGATTCCATGCCTGTAGTGGTGTCGACTCTTTTTCGTGTAGTACATTTTCCACACCAAGGAAAATTCATTACCGTCGACCAATTGGCCTTCTTTCACTCTGATGTGCGCACCTACAATGTACCGTTCATTTCCAAAACTCCCCCTAGATATGAGAACGTCGGGGTGGGTCTTCTCAAAGATTCCTCTTTGATGGGAACTTTCCCCATTCCACTGCCTAATGTTCCGCATCCACATGTCACTTCGATCAACATGATCTCCACTTTTGTTCATGACACCCATGCGCCCCACGACCCATGGACAGTCCCCAACCCAGGTGATCATCTTCGCTATGGTGATGAAATGCCTTTGAGTCTGGTTGAATCCACTTATCAAGCCATTCAATTGGCAACTCCTACTACCCCTTCTCTTGATGATTCATCTCTAGATCCTTTCCAAATCATCTTTCCCATGGATGAGATGATCATGTCTGTCATGTCCATGAAAGACACCCCCTGGGATGATGGGCATCATCATTCCATTCTCTTCCTGGAACAACACACCATCAAGAGTTACCAATAGCTCTCGACCCCCTCGACCGTTGTTGTTATTTCTACTATTCCCGAGTCTACACACGATGTGCTTTACGAAGGGAACCTAAGAAATATTTCACCCATGATTCCCCTCGACATAGCCATCAAACCTGGAATTGTCGAAAATGTGCATATCAAAGCTTCATATTCCCATGATGAAGTCATCAATTACAAGTCTCTTTTCCAAGAATTTCATGACATCTTCACCTGGAGCTATGAAGAAATGCCAGGTATTGACCCTGCCATTGTAATACATGAGATTAAGACATACCCAGATGCCAAACTTGTCCAACAATGCCTTTGTCCGGTTCACCCATGTAAAGCAGCCGCTATCAAGCTTGAAGTTGAAAAACTTCTCAAAGTTGGTTTTATTTACCCTGTGGCTCTAACTGACTGGGTTTCCAATCTTGTTCCCATTGACAAGAAACAAGGCACTATTCGCGTGTGTGTTGATTATAGGGACATTAATAAAGCTTGTCCTAAAGACAACTTTCCTACCCCCTTTGTTGACCAGATCGTCGAAGACTGTGTCAGAAGTGAAATCTTCTCCCTAATGGACGATTTCTCTGGCTATAATCAAATCAACATTGTTCTCGTGGACCAACACAAAACTACTTTTATTTGTCCTTGGGGAACATTTGCTTACCGGAAACTCCCATTCGGTTTAAAAAATGTCGGTGCCACTTTTTAGTGTGCCATGTCTAACACTTTCCATGATATCAAGAATATTGTGAAGCCATATCTTGATGATTTACCTGCCCATTCCATGCATCGGGATGATCATCCTACACACCTTCACGCCATTTTTCTTCGCTATCGATTTTACCATATATGCTTGAATCCCCACAAGTGTGTTTTCTGCGTAGAATCTGGCCGACTTCTAGGATTTATCATTTCACGTCAAGGGATCCGGGTTGATCCCCTGAAGCTTGAGGCCATTCTCAATCTTCCTCCCCCTTCCTCACTTCATCAGTTATAGAGTTTGTAAAGGAAGGAAAAATTTCTTCGTCATTTCATCCCAAACTATGCCGAGCTAACTCTTGGATTTATGTGACTACTCAAGAAAGGGTCCGAGTTTGTATGGGATACCACTGCCAACAAAGATTTCAAAGCTTTGAAACTGTCCTTGACACATGCCCCGCTACTCTTCCCACCTGACTACCATCACGATTATTTCCTCTACCTCACAACTTCAAACCTTACCATCGCTATGGTTCTCGTCCAGGAGGATGATTCTCATGATGAACATGTCATCTATTACTTGAGTCAAAATCTCACAACTACCGAAACCAAGTATTTACATGTTGAAAAAATGGCCTTAGCAGCCGTCCAAGCAGTACAACGTTTCCGACACTATATCCTCTCTCGCAAAACTATCGTTATTTCTACCTACAACCCTATGCAACATATTTTTACATGCCAACTGCTAAAGGGAAAATACTCCAAATGGATCATGATACTACAAGAGTTTGACTTATAATTCGAATGTGCTAAGTCCAAGAAATCTGTATTTTTTGCTGAGTTGATATGCGATCTTCCCTGCCCTGAGACGGAAAACGTAGCAGCAGATTCATTACCAGATGAATCTTTTTTCCTAATCAGTTTCGATGACCTTTGGTATGGAGATATCATCATATGTCTTCAAACCCAGACTTTCTGGCCTAATTTGTCTAGCACTGACCGACGTCGAATCTGCTACCAAGCCCATCAGTATATTATCCTCAGTGGTACTCTTTATCATCATGGAATTGACTCAATTTTTTTACGCTGCCTCACTTTCGATGAAGCCGAGAAATCCCTCAATGACTGTCACTCCAGAGCATGTGGTCGTCACATGTTTGGGTATTCTACTGCTCAGAAAATCTTGCATGCTAGCTATTTTTGGCCTTCATTATTTAATGACTGTATCGTTTCCGTCCAAAAATGCCATGCCTGCCAAACCTATAACAAAAATATCCGATCACACCCTACTCCTCTACACCCTGTGGTGTCCATTGGTCTATTTGCAAAATGGGCCATCGATTTCATGACATGTCACCCTCACTCGATCGAGGGGCAAGGCTACATCATTGTAGCTGTCGACTACTTTTCAAAATGGGCCGAAGTGATGCCAACATTCGACAATTCTGGACGGACAGTCGCGTTGTTCATATTCAATCACATCATTGCTCGTTTTGGTGTTCCTCAGGCTATCACCACTGATCACAGTAGCCACTTTAGAAAATTCATGATGTCTGAGCTCACTGAAAAGTTGGGTCTTCGCCATGAAAACTCGACACCCTATTACCCACAAGCCAACGGCCAAGTTGAAGCAATAAACAAGGTCCTTATTGCCATGCTTTGACGAATGATAGGGATTCACAAAACAAGTTGGCACACGATGTTGTTTTCATCATTGTGGGCGTACTGGACATCCGTTAAGTCTACTACTAGATTTACAATGTTTAAACTAGTTTATGGCCTGGAATTCATCCTACCGATTGAATGTGAGATACCCGCCTTAAAACTAGCCATTGAACTCCTACCCAACACTTTTGTAGAAGAAGAACATCTATTGCACCTTATGCAATTAGACGAGACTCATCGTGACGCTACCCTAGTCATAGAAGCCCAGAAAAAATGCATCAAGGCCCCATACGACAAACATGTCAAGCCTTGTGTTTTCTCCGAAGGCGATCTAGTTCTCCTATATGAACAAGATCAGGATATCCTAGGAGCTGGAAAGTTCGAAGCTATGTGGCGAGGTCCTTATATCGTTAAACGAGTTCTAGAGAAAGAAGCCTACGAGTTAGTGGACTATGATGGTATCCCTTTGAGTGAACGTAGAAATGGGTTGTACTTAAAGAAGTACTATGCATGAGATCACATGTGCATGAGTGCTTGTATTTTTATTTGTACCGTACTTTTTGAGTGCTTTGTTTTGATTTTGTGTTATTCGGCCTCTACCCTTGACTGCTTATCGTGAGTTGTACTTGGTTTCTATATGTCAGAGTCTTTGCCACCCTACATTGGCTTCACTGATGGTGCTAGCCATAGTACTCAGAACCTTATGTCTGCTACTTGGGAAATTTACGCCCCTACAAATGAACTTATCAGTTTACGAGGCGTATGCCTTGGTCGAGCAACCAATAACATTGAAGAATACAACATCATCATCGAAGTTTTGATTGACACTATTTTGCTTGGTATTCACAGCCTGATTATCTGACTTGATTCACAACTAGTAGTACTAGAGTTAAGTAACGTTTATGCTATTTGAAGTCCTACCTTATTACGGGTTTATTTACGAATTCGTCTCCTGCAACGTTATTTTGATTATATTAAGTATCAACACATTCCTAGATGTCTAAATACATTGATAGATGCATTAGTTAATTATGTGTTAGAAAGACATTTGGGATATTTATAAATCAATCACATATCACATGTATAACATAACACCAAATAAGTTGGTAGAAGTGTATATATAACGATCAAAAGTCTTTTACAAATTTTTTTTTCCAAAGGACCCAAAATATCAAAATTTGAAGCCTATGGCTTCTACATAATAGTGTCATGGATGGCGCTCATGATAGCACATTACAACTCAGGCCACCCTACGAAGCAGTCGACCAATAGACTCAGATACGCCTACTGTATGGTGCTGGTGCCGCCTAGGGATTTCCCCGATAGCCATATCTGGAATGCTAGTAGTCATCTCCTCCAAGTTTTGCTCCACTTCCTCATAATCTTCAGCATCCCATCAGGGCACTAGAGCCACCTCTCCTCATTGCTAAATAGGAGATGTACCTGGAGGTCGGTATGGCCCCACATCTGTGTCATTCAAAAGTGAGTTTTTGATCAATTCTTGGGAAAACATAAAAAACATTTCATATGATAAAAATTACCAAAAACATTTAAAAAGAAAAAAATGTGTACTTCTTACCTAGATCTCCCCACTGAGCATCCTCAAGTAGGGCCAAATTTGGATCCCCTCAAAAATCCAAGCCGACATAGGCATAATCATCCACCATCAGCATATGTGGTTGTAGCTAGTCAAAGAATGAATTGTTATATTTGATTATTGTCCCAGCTACATGTCGGGCCATGAGGTTGCACCACCTCAACATCCTTGGATCCTGTAAACCCCACTCAACCTGCAACCTCAGCAAGGGAACCCTCTCAAGAAAGGACACCAAAAGTGATCCATACCCAAATTGGTTCAGGTTGCCTCTCCTGTATTTTGTCAACTGCCTCTTTACGCTACGAAGGACTGCGCCTGACTAGTTAAAGACTCGAGGCTCATTACACTCTATGGCATACTGAAAATAGATTTGGAAATCCATGTGTGGAGCAGTGCTCCCAGCCATACAATCAATGGTGATCAAAATGGTGCAAAGGGTCAAATCCTGGACTCCCCAGATAGCCACCTTACCTTTGCTTCTTTCTGCCTCTAGAACATAGTCCTCATGACAATATTCACTCATTGGGAGTCTGCCACCTTGGCTACCGATCAAGATAGCATGGTACCCACACTGTGATAATCCTATTAGGAAGTAAATGTCCTCGATATCCAAGGACAATGTGTGGACCCCCACGTGGAATACTTGCTGGTCCACATCCCACATATGGACAAGACACTCCAACAACCTGACTTGGGCCCTCATACCTAGGATCTGAAAGAATTTCAAGAGACAACAGTCTCATATAGCAGCAATGGTGCCCGATTCATTCCCGACAATAGCATCATCTTGTTCATGCTCCCTTTCGTGCCACTCCAGAACCATCGTGATGGTTAAGTACCTACACAAGAACCATAATAAGAGAGTTAAAAACTCATTTCAAACCTTGGTACATTTTTTCATTGGGAAAAAAATCACTTCAAATTTTCATTTTGCAGTTCTCGCAGGTGCCCCTTTGGCATAGAGTGAGGTTCTCACAGGTGCCTTTGGGGCCACCTGTGAGAATCATGCATTCTTGCAGGTCCCGTATGGCTAGCCTGCAAGAATGCCTAAGCGTGAGTTTTGGTCCTAAAACCAACTCAAAAACTTGGAATTTGGGAATGAAAACAAAAAATTGAACCATGAAAAGGTAGAAGACAGGGAGCTTACCTCACGGATGGAGACGGTTCGCCAAATGGTTGCCTGTGCTCTCCATGATCGAACGATGAAATTTGAGGTAAAAAAGGGGTTTTTTGGGCAAAGTTCTTGGTAAAAGTCTTTTTACCCACTTATATTTGCTTTTTACCATGATTCTAAGTTTTTATATTATTTTATTCATTTAACCTAATTCCTAATAGCCCTATGAGTGTGACTTTTTGAAAATATAATGTCTTTTAAGTCTACACTGAGGAGTATAGATGTTTTTCTCTTTTTCATCGCATGATTAAGTATTTTTTATGGTTTTTGGAAAAAACCTCAAGCTTGGTCTTTGTTCATTCTCATGCTCAGAAATACATGAGAACGTAACCGAGCACACTTTTATCACTTTCTCGGGATCATCAAGGTTATACGAAAAAGGAACCCCCTGGAGTCCTCTTTAAGCTCTTTTCAGACTCTAAATATGAAAAGATTGTCGAGCGATCTTGCTATTTTCATGCTCGTTAAAGTATTTGAAGAAAGTGTCTGTTGGGCAATAATTTATCTCTTTTTCGGTCTCTTCAGACTACTTTATGAAAAAGGAATTGAGAGAGTTCTCTTTTGAGTGTTTTTCCAAACTCTATAATCATGAAAAACCTTCGAGTTTTATATCTTTGGACTCATTAAATAAACATCGAAATACCCGTGATGGGACCGAACCACTCCTTCTTAGGGTTCGTTAAACATACTCTGAGGGACTCGTCCGAAGGATGAGCTTATATCAACAAGCATATGTTATCCTCCTCAAGCTTGAGTAAAAATAAAGAGGTACTCACTGAAATGGTGGGGGAAAATTTGGGAAAAGTGATATGTTTCCATCTTAATTTTAATGGTAGTAAGCATCGCTCTTGAACATGACACCCCATATTCTTCATTCGAATCCGGGTTGGGAAATCCATGTTTCTCATTCGATTTGCTATAAGGTCACTTCTTAGGTCATCTTTGAGTCAGTGCTGCCAAGTCCTTGGTCATGTCATTCATATGTTCAAGAGTTGTCCACATCAACCTTTTATTGAGTCGGCCATCTGCAGTTGTCCATTCTTACTATGTCGGCCTTCTCTATGTCTGTGTCCACATTTTTCCATGGTCTATTCTCTCCTCGAAATCTGTTACTTATTTTGTGTCATTGATGGGGGATACATCAAGGCCCTCCTGTGATGAGTCTTGTTCTGTCGACTCCAACTTATTATCCAGACATAAGACTTAGAAATCATTTAGTACCTTGGAACCTACATGCCTTAATGGCAGGTCTCCTCGTTGTCGACAGGGGTTCACATCATTGATTCCTGATCGAGAGATTCTTCCAAGTTCTCAACTTCAGCTCATATATTCGCATTCATTCAGATTGTACTTTGGTAACTTGGGAGTCACTGACATCAATGGTGATTTCCTTCATGCTTGTTAACGGTTTTCATTAATGACCAGTAATCAAGTGGTTTCTCCCATGCTAGACTTCAACACATGTAATCGCGTGGTTAGATTCATACTTGTGACAAGGTTGAAGACCCTGGGTCCCATCTATTTTGGCCCAGGTTCCGATGGAGTATGTATAATTTGTGTCGGCACATAGATCCATTTTGTATGTCACGTGGCTATGTCAGTTTTAGGTCAAACAATTTTCACATAGATCCACGATATATTATTGGTGGCTATGTAACATGTTGATGGCATGGGTCCATGGTGTATGATTGGTGGCCATGACCTACGCTTATGATTTCGTTCATTTATGGTCTGAGCATGGGAATTCCTACCTCAGAATTGGTACTATATTTTTCCGATGCTTGGTTGTTTGCAGGTTTCCGATTAGGTGTGCTCCTGGTTTCTAACACACACATAGTTTACAAAGTATTTCAGCTATCACAGATTCCGACCTCATACTTTGGGGGCATTCTGTTACACGCAATTTTGGTCACTCTGGTGATATCTTACCAAGGGTGTATTCAAGCTCCCAACATGAAATTTTTCCTGAGCAAAGTGACACTTGTCTCCTTCTAGAAAGTATATTTTTAAAGTGAGTTCATAGACTGCCTATAGCCTAGGGTGCGAGAATGCCTCATTCTCACAGGCCACCCATAGCTAGGGTGTGAACTTCTCATAGTTTTCTCCATACATAGGGTGTGAACCTTTTTTTAGGCTTGGGGAAAAGGAGTCTCGAGGTTTCTAGAAGGGAATCTTCTAGAGGATGAGTTGGCATTCGTATGGTTGGCATTCTACTAACTTCTCTGATTTGGTGGGATCATCCTCATCCATGTAACCATCTCACCCCTTCCTTTATATTGAGAGTTTTCTCATGGAAATGGTTAAGCAAGATTGAATGAAGAATTGGTGAAAGAATTGTGTGAGAATTTCTGCTTGGATAAGAACTTGGAGCTCTCATTTGGCCTATCAAGCTAGGCTATATCTTCTTCATGCAATTATTGAAAAAGTGTGTGATGGAGCCAAGATCCACTAAAAGGAATCTTGCGACATCAAGGCTATCAAGTTGTAATCTTCTATTTCCAATAATATGATATGGAGGCATGTCCCTTTCCCATAAAATTGTCATTATTTTATTGTGTAATTCCTTGATCATATGCATAGGTTGACTTTTGAATATCTTTATTCTTTTCACTTTGGTTGGTTTGTGTTGTCTTGGACTCGATCGCAGAGAGCACCGGAGCGAAGCAGGAACAACAGAGACATAGGGAAGCGATCTAAAGGTATGTTACTTGTCCTTTTCTGGTAGTAGATTCAATGGTCACAACCTAGAGAAAGAGTAGTGCCCTGTCTTGTTTTGTTCTAGATCCAGGTGGATCTAGAGAGATCTATTAGTGTCCGCACCTACCTATTTGTCTTATAACACTCATCACTCCATGCTGTAGTCTATAGATTGTTGGGCCCATGATATGATTGATTTTATGACATTAATTAGATACTTTTGTCGAATGTATATATGTGTTTTCATGTTTTAACGAAGTTTTTGAAGAGATTTTGTTCCAAAACACTATGATCCATACTAGGTTTGCATAATTTGTGTTTTATTATGATATTGAGTGTAATTCAGTATGTTTTTATGTTTTCAGGAATCTAATTCACATTTTTTGGTGCCACAGGGAAAAATTGCAGCTTGTTTTTTCTTCCGGCACTTAGTCTGGTACTCCATCCGACACTCAGTCTGGTACTCCATCTGGAACTCCATCCTACACAAAAACAATGGGAGATTTGGTGATTATGGTATTGGACGCTAGTGATAGGAAAATCAAAGACATGGGTTTTTCTCGTGCTCATGCCTTCCAGTTATTGAACTCTTGACAACTCAATTTGGGTTGTTATGTTGGGCGATTATTGGCTTGCTTCATTTCGGCAGTTAGGGCATCATTAAATGTAATTTACTATTTTTAGAAGAGGTTCAAACCTCCAATGGTATACCTCTTAGTTTGTAAATCTTATAAATACCACCTCAGTGGTCAGACAATAGTTAAGAAGTCATGTATTAGAGACAGATAATTTTAGCTATGTTTTGCCATTTTCATTTTGCCAAACTGTGTAAAACCTGTGTTTTTAGTTTTAATGGTGAAATCGCTTTGTTGAAGTTTGTGGTGTGCATTTTAAGAGTGCCCACAAATTTCTAGGGGACGCACCAGTAGTCTGGGTAACTATCTTATGAGTTTGTTTGTGAATTAGATAATGTAGATGCCTTTTTATTTTATTTTCTGTACATGAATTGTGATTTTACTTCTTTGTTATATGACTTGTTGTTTGTCATTTAATTGGTTTAATTTAGTTTTGCAGGTTAGTATGAAGGATCTTGTAAATATTCACTGACTTTGTAGTTAGTAGAAACTGTTGAAATTACTAAGACAACTGAGGGGGTGGTGAATCAGTTGTTATTGTGCTTAAACAATTTTAACAATATTAAGACATTCTTAATCTTTCTTCAAGTGATCATCAATATTATACAACATATGGACAAAATAAATAATGAGCATCAGTCACACATAAGATATACACAGAGACATATTTTCACGAGGAAACCCATAAAGGGAGAAAACCTCTTCTTCTTCGAAATAATAGGTAGTCTTTTAAGTTCTGTACATCATCTATAATTGAGGACCAACTCAATGTGAGGCTACTACCTCTGTTTTACAAGCTCCAACTTGTTTGAGAGAACCAACTCTCTGGTTTCTCTAGCACCCACTAGAAGGAATCACCAACTCCCTTAATGTTCTAGCACCAACTGGATGGAAGAACCAACTTCCAGTTACACAGGCTCCAACCTGTATAAGAGAGAACACTTGTTCTCCCTTGCACCACCCTAGTTTCTCTGGCTGCAACTAGATGGAAGCTAAAACTCCCTATGTTCAAGCACCCACTTGAACCTATGAGGACAACAGTCCTCCCTAGCACCTCCCGACCACCCTGAAGTATAAAACTTTTCTTTCTGTGAATTTATTACAGTGATTCAATAGTTTTCATTTGCTTACTAGGCTTATCACTGTTCTGCTATGTCATTCTTCTCTGCTTGCATTAGTGTCTACCTTCTTACATCCTCTTCATATTTTTGATATTATCCTCTATCTCAGCATGCACACCTTAGATTTTATCTTCTTCTCATAGATATGCATCTTTGATATGTGCACTTTCTTCTCTCTTCAACTATTATGTTGTATTCAACTTTTGTTCCTCATCTCTGTGTTTTATTTCAACTACGCATACTATAATTTTACCTTTGTATTGTTCAATTCATTTTTTACTCAGCAAAACCACATGCACAGTCAAAGCATATTTCTTTTATTCCCTACCTCTTCATTTATACCTCGAATCTTCTTGGGCAAAAATGCCTCAGCAATTGAATCGCCAAACGTCCAAGAACCATGATTTGGTTCTGCTAACTCAATCATAATTGAATAGTTAATCATGAATATCAACAATATCCCTTCGATCAGATGCTCAAATAACCAACACCATTGGATTAAATCCCCAAGGTCTCGCGTTGATTTCTCCATTTCGCATTTTGACATTTCGACATTTCAACATTCTTGTGGTGAAGAGTCTTGAATCTTCATGTTACGATCGCCAAAAAGGAGCTTAGTTTGGTTCTATCTCCTACCTCTCACATGACCACTGACAGTAACCGTAGCCTACATGAAAATATGTTTTTCACATTTCAGCATTTCGACATTTAGGTATTCCTGTGGTGAAGTGTTTCGACACTCCAAATCCCAGTATCCAAAACTCTAAAATGGAGTTAGATCAATGGTCCAGTGTTTCGGCGTTTCGGCATTTCTGTGATGAAGTGTTTTGACACTTCCAACTCCTAGTATCTAGAATTCCAAAATGGAGTCATATCAACGATACGATATTTCGGCGTTTCGGCATTTCTGCAATGAAGCGTTTCAACACTTCCAACTCCCGGTATCCAGAACTCCGAAATGGAGTCAGATCAACGATCCAGTATTTCAGTGTTTCACATTTCGATGTTTCGACATTTCTGTGATGAAGTGTTTCGACACTTCCAACTCCCAGTATTTGAAACTCTGAAATAGAGTTTATCTTCTAATACACCTCCAACTCCCAATATCCAAAACTCTGAAATGGAGTTTAGCTTCTGATATTTCCATGCGATCATCATTGTGCTGTTGGTCGTGATCTTTTCCATCAATGACAAACACACATACTCTGCTTCTGTCTAAAAACATGCCAACAATCTCTCCCTTTGGCATTGATGGAAACCCCTTGAAGAACATCCAATTATACCACTATAGCATCTTTGAAATTACCACACTTTCTCCCCCTTTGACATCAATGTCAAAGAAGAGACATGCTCCCCCTGAGCTGTTGCAGTGCATACTCCCTCCTTCAACTATGATAAACTTAGAAATACAATAGATATTCAATAAGTACTCCCCCTGACCAGGTGAACAGATTAGACGAAAGAAGTTATAACCCCCAACTTTTGACAAAGATATCCAAAAGGGGTCGCTTCTAACGGCTTAGTAAAGATATCAGCTATCTATTCTATGAAAGGAATATAATTCAGCTGAACAATTATGTTTGTAACTTGTTCTCTGAGAAAATGGTATTTTATTGGTATGTTCTTAGATTTTGAATGAAGTACAGGATTTTTAGAGAGACTGATGGCACTGGTGTTATCACAGTGAAGTGGAATGGGATCAGTGTAAGTTACCTTCAAATCTGCAAGAGTTTGTATCATCCATAAAATCTAAGTGTAGCAAGTAGCAGCAGTGATGTATTATGCATCTGTAGTTGATAATGAAATGGATCCTTGATTTTTAATAAGCCATGCTACTAATGAGTCACCCAGGAAGAATGCTCCTCAACTGGTGCTTTTTCTCTCATCAACACAATTTTCCTAATCAACATCTGAATAAGAAGTTAACTGAAAGTTCTAATTTCTGGGATACCATAGATCGTAATTCATTGTTCCCTTCAAGTACTTGAATATCCTTGTTACCACTACTAGATGACTTTGTTTAGGAGCAGACTGATAGCGACCTACCATTCCAACAACTTGCATTATATCAAGATGAGAAGTTGTGATGTACAGAAGACTGCCTATAATTGATTGGTATGTCCTTTGATCAACATTGGGTGAAATATCATCTTTACTGAGCTTGCAACCAACCATCATAGGTGTACTAACAGGAAAGGAATCATCCATCTGAAATTTCTTCAACTCTTTCAAATATTTTTCTTGAGAGATAAATATTCCTGCAAAAATTTGATTTACTTGTAAACCAAGAAATTATGACAGTTCTCCTATCATGGACATCTCAAACTCTATTTGCATAGAGTTAGCAAACCATTGGACAGATGATTCATTAGTACAACAAAAAATAATATCATCTACATAAACCAAAACAACTAGTAAATTATCACCTTCAGACTTAATGTAGAGATTGTTGTCAATCGTACCTTTCTTGAACCCTTTGTCCTGTAAAAAATTGTCCGGTCTATAATACCAAGCTTGTGGTGCTTGTTTCAGTCCATATAAGGCCTTCTTCATCTTGCAAACATAATTAGGATTATCTGTCAATGAGACTCCTTCAGGTTGCTCCATATATACTTCTTCCTCTAGATCTCCATTAAGAAATGCCGACTTAACATCCGTCTGATACACTTTAAAGTTATTATGGCATGAATATGCAAGGAACATTATGATGGCTTCCAATCTTGCCACTGGTGCAAAGGTTTCATCAAAATCTTGAACTTCAACTTGTGCATACCCTTTATAGACCAATCTAGATTTATTTCTAATAACTTTTCCTTTTTCATTCATTTTATTCTTGAACACCCATTTGGAACCTATCACATTCTCATCTTTGGGTCTAGGAACAAGCTCCCAAGTATTCTTCTTCTCAATCTGATCAAGTTCTTCACTCATAGCTCTAATCCAATCATCATGGTTGCTAGCTTCATCAAAAGTTTTAGGTTCAATCATAGATAGAAAAGCAATATGAGATTGTTATGAGTCTTTAAGTAATTTCCTTCTTTTCTGAACTCCTTTATTTATATCTCCAATTATCTGATTTTCAAGATGATTCTTTCTAACAATTCTGAGAGGTGGTTTTGTTTCTTTCTGTTGATTTGTGTTAGCTTGAGTATTCGTATCTTCATCTGATTCAGATTCTTCCCTTTCTAATCCTTGGACCTATTCATCTTCATCTTCAACTATATCTTTTGTGCTTGGTTCAACACTGCTTACATTTCTGACCGAGATTTCTTCATCAACTTTTATGTCTATAAAATCAACCAGTTTATGTAGTCTCTTATTGTAACATATGTACTCTTTACTGTTTGTAGAATAACCCAAGAAGATACCTTCATCAGCCCTATCATCATATTTGCTAATATTTTCATCATTGTTCTTGATATAACATTTACTCCCAAAGATTTTAAAATTCTTTATTGAAGCAGGTCTTCCAAACCATATTTCATAAGGAGTCTTGTCACTGTGTGGCCTGAGATGAGATTTGTTAAGGATATGAACAACTATATGAATTGCTTCAACACAATTTTTCTGAGGTATGTTCCTTTCATTCATCATTGATCTTGTCATTTGTTGTACTGATCTATTCTACCTCTCAACAACTCCATTTTGTTGTGGAGTCCTTGGAATTGTGTATTGTCTTTTGATTCCATGTTTATCACAAAACTCTTTGAAGTTCCATGAGCTAAACTCTCCTCCTCTATCAGACCTTACTGCCTTCAATCTTTTTCATGTTTGATTCTCATTTAGAGCCTTAAACACTTTGAATTTTTCAAATGCTTCAAATTTTTCCTTCAAAAAGGAAACCCATGTTAGTCTAGAATAATCATCAATAATCAACATATTTTTATTTTATTTTCCTATACCTTATTTCCTTGATGGTCCACATAAGTCCATATGTACTAAATGGAGAGGATTTTCTGTTGAAGGAAAGTTTTTAGATTCGAACTGTGTCCGAGTAAGCTTTCCTATCTACCATGGTTTACAAACATAATCATATGGCTTTGATATTTTTGGAAGATCCTTTACTACCCTACTATTTTTGAACTTGATTATATGATCAAAATTTAAGTGTCCAAGTCTCCTATGCCATAGCCAACTTTCATCATACTTGCTTAAGTGGAATTCTTCTTTTTATTATTTTAACACATAACATTGTTTTATGTTCTTATCCCTTTTGCAACTAGTTGTCCTGAATTCATAGATTTTATTCTACAATCTTTAGAGGTAAAAATGACTTCACATCCTTGGTCATAGACTTGACTGATACTAAGAAGATTATGTTTTAGACCTTCTACAAACAACACATCTTGAGCTTTCCCTTTGCCATTACTCAAAGTTACCATTCCTTTACCTTTTATTTTTCCTGGTGCATCATTTCCAAAAGTTACATTCCTTGATTTGCTTTCACTTAGAGTTAGAAACTTACTTTTGTCTCCAATCATATGTTTGGAACATCCACTGTCAATATACCAGGGATTATTTTGTCTTTGGGATGATAACACTAGTCCACACTTTTCATCTTCTTTCTTCTTCCAAACCTTGACATTTTTCAGCAGTGGGGATCAAATCTGGCTTGTAATTCCTTAAGCGACAATCTGCAGCTTTATGTCTATAGTTATGACAGTTGTAACATTCTGGTTCACTAAATAGAAGATCATAGCGATTTTTATGCTCATAACTATTGTTATGCTTAACCTGCTTCCTTTTCCCAGCCATCACATGATTTATAGTCTGAGGTTGTTTGTTGCTTGGTTTTCTCGATCTTTGTTGTGGAAGATGGTTATTTGTTGAATATCTTGATTGTTCATATCTAAATCTTAAAGAACAGTTTATAGCTTTGTGACCAAAATTAGAGAAGAAAAAACAATAACCATAGAGAAAACCTTTGTACCTTGAAAAAATCTGTCTTCTTTGAGGAGGTCAATTTGTTTCATGCCAATAATCTCTCTAATATACAGATTCGGTTTTGGTACTTTTTCCTTCATTCCTTCTTGGTGGTTGATTCTCTTTCTTTGTTTCTGTAGAGTGACTATTGTCAATGTTTGAGGATTTGACAAACTTGATAGGTTCTGTATTACTTGGATGATCACTACTTGATCCTTCTTCATACCCCAACCCATCTTTCAACTTTGGGTTTCTTTGTTGATTTAGAATGGAGGTTAATCCTTCTGAGGCTTTAATACTTGGCAGATTTTGGTGATACAATCCCTTAAACTTCTCCATTTCTTTTATGGTTTTTACTATCTCTTCTTCTAAGGCTTCACACCTCTCTTTCTTCTCTGACAACTATTGTTTCAGTATGTCTTCTATTTTCTTTGCCTCTTCTAACTCCACTTTTAGTAGAGAAAAGTTTTCATCAGGGTTTTCACCATTCATTTTAAACTGCTTCAACAATTGTTTTTGTTTTCTCTTCTTACACCTGAGTCTGTCAATTTCTTCCAAAGCACTGATTAATTCACCTTCCATATCCACCATAGCTTCTTCATCATCCATTTCACCTCCTATGTGTTCATCATCAAGATATCCCATAGCCATAATCATAAAATCATTCACTTTGTCTTCACATGATGAATCACTATCTATGTCTTCTAAGGAATTGTCATTATTTGCACACAGACTTTTCTGTTTAGTATATTTCTTGAATTTGCACTTATTTTCATAATCAGAGTTCTGTTCCTTTTTCTGATGGGAACACTTAGATGCAAAATGACCTATATTACCACAGTTAAAAGATTTGAAGGGAAGATTGTCTTGATATTTTCCTGATCCTTTCTTTAACCTTCTCACAAAGTTTGCCACAATATCATGTAAATCTGAATCAGTATTCTTGTCTGCTTTAAAAGATTCTTCTCTAGTAATGGATTTATCTTTGTTGATTCTCATTTCATATGCAGTTAAAGTTCCTAGGAGTTGATCAATGGACAGATTTTTAAGATCATTTAGTTATTCTATTGCAGAGACTTTTGGATTAAATTTATCAAGCAAAGATCTTAAAATCTTCTGAACTAAAATTGTTTCTTCAAACTTCTCACCAAGACCCTTCATTTCATTCACAAGTTCTTCAACTCTTAAAAAATACTTGCTAACTGTTTCATCTTCATTCATCTTTAGTTGTTCAAACTTCAACCTAAATGTTTGAAGTTTGGCATCTTTTACTTTCTCATTTCCTTCATAGCTGCTAATAAGTGTATCCCACATTTCTTTGGCAGCTTGAAGATGCATCACCTTTACAAACTTGGCTTCTGCAAGTCCATTCAAGATAGAATTCATTCCCTTAGAATTAAATCTAAATTCTAACTTATCATCCTTGGAAGCTAGCACAATAGGATTTATGTATCCAATCTCTACTACATCCCAAACATCAGCACCTAAGGCCATTAGGTATGTTCTCATTCTAACCTTCCAAAAGGAAAAATTTGTTCCATCAAATAGAGGAGTCTTACTGGATGAAGTCCCTTCATGACTTGTCATGTTTAAGCTTACAAATCTACCTTCAAATAAAAGTAATCTGCTCTGATACCAATTGTTGAAATTTCTAAGACAACTGAGAAGGGGGAGGGGGGCTGAATCAGTTGTTATTGTGCTTAAACAATTTTAACAATATTAAAACATTCTTAATATTTCTTCAAGTGATCATCAATATTATACAACATATGGAAAACATAAATAATGAGAATCAGTTACACATAAGATATACACAGAGACATATTTTCACAAGGAAACCCATAAAGGGAGAAAACCTCTTCTTCTTCGAAATGATAGGCAGTCTTTTAAGTTCTGTACATCATCTATAATTGAGCACCAACTCAATGTGAGGCTACTACCTCTGTTTTACAAGCTCCAACTTGTTTGAGAGCACCAACTCTTTGGTTTCTCTAGCACCCACTAGAAGGAATCACCAAATCCCTTAATGTTCCAACACCAACTGGATGGAAGCACCAACTTCCAGTTACATAAGCTCCAACCTGTATAACAAAGAATACTTGTTCTCCCTTGCACCAACCTGCCACCCTGGTTTCTTTGGTTGCAACCATATGGAAGCTAAAACTCCCTGTGTTCAAGAATCCACTTGAACCTTTGAGGACAACAGTCCTCCCTAGCACCTCCTGACCACCATGAAGTATAAACTTTTCTTTCTGTGAATTTATTACAGTGATTCAATAGTTTTCATTTTCTTACCAGGATTATCACTGTTCTATTATGCCACTTTGCTCTGCCTGCATTAGTGTCTCTCTTCTTGCATCCTCTTTAACTTTCTGATCTTATCCTCTGTCTTAGCATGCACACCTCGGATTTTATCTTCTTCTCACAGATATGCATCTTTGATATGTGCACTTTCTGCTCTCTTCAACTATTCTGTTATATTCAACTTATGTTCCTCATATTTGCCTTTTCTTTCCACTGAGCATACTGTAATTTTACCTTTCTACAACTCAATTCATTTTTTACTCAGCGTAGCCACACATTCACAGTCACAATGTATTTCTTTTATTCCCTACCTCTTCATTTACACCTCGAATCTTCTTGGGGAAAAATGCCTCAACAACTGAATCACCAACTGTCTAAGAACCATGATTCGATTCTGATAATTGAATCATAACTGAATAGTTAATCATGAATATCAACAATATCCCTTCGATCAAGTGCTCAAATAACCAACACCATTGGATTAAATCAGTAGGGTCTCGCGTTGATTTTTCCATTTTGCATTTCATCATTTCGACATTTCGGCATTCTTGTGGTGAAGAGTCTTGACTCTTCATGTTACAATCATCGAAAAGGAGCTTAGTTTGGTGCTAGCTCCGCCCTCTCACATGACCACTGATGGTGATCACAGCCTACACCAAAAGGTGTTTTTCGCATTTCAGCATTTATGTGGTGAAGTGTTTCAACACTCCAACTCCCGGTATCCGAAACTCCAAAATGGAGTCAGATCAATGGTACAGTATTTCTGCGTTTCACATTTCAGCGTTTCGACATTTCTATGATGAAGTGTTTCGACAGTTCCAACTCCCGGTATCCGAAACTCTGAAATTGAGTCAGATCAATAGTCTGGTATTTTGGCATTTCGCATTTTGGCATTTCGGCATTTCTGTGATGAAGTGTTTCGACACTTCCAACTCCCGGTATTCAGAACTCTGAAATGGAGTCAGATCAATGGTTTGGTATTTCGGTGTTTCACATTTCGACATTTCGACATTTCTGTGATGAAGTGTTTTGACACTTCCAACTCCCGGTATCCAAAACTCCGAAATAGAGTTTACCTTCTGATACACCTCCAACTCCCAGTATTTGAAACTTTGAAATGGAGTTTAGATTCTGATCTTGCCATGCGATCATCATTGTGCTTCTGATTGTGATCTTTTCCATCAATTACAAACACGCATACTTTGCCTCTGTCTAAAAACATGCCAACAGAAACAAGTTTGCAAACTTAGACACTAACCCCATGTGTGATTAGATGGTAGATTAGACTTTCTTTATGCTTTTAAAATCAAGTACAAAATAGAGTTTAAAACAAAGTTTTATAACAAAATTTTAATTCATGTTTTCTTTAACAAGGCTTCAATGGATAGATAGTATTAGTTCTAGTTTTCATTTTTAGATTGCTTATTCAATTACTATTTAATTTTTTGCTTAACTAGTTGTTAATTAATTTGTTCATTAGTTTACATGTCATATGCTAGAATAATATTTAATTTATGTTTATAAGCATTTATCTTTTTGCAATTTGAATTCTCAAAATAGGTCTAGCTTAGCTTACTTCATGCAATTTCTTTCTTAGATCTAGGTTGCAATTTCAATTTGTAGTGAATGATTGAATTTAGTTATGAGTTTGCTTATGTAGTATAGAGTGCAATTGAATTTCATAATCTCTTTGTAACTGTTGATGATTAATTCATGTGTAATAATCACATGAATATGCAAGGTAATTGATGTTTTTTCCGTAATGTCTAAGTTCTCACTGGATTGCCTACTTCACACTTTTCACTTTTCTATTGAATTCAATATCGAGTTTATACCTCTTGAGTTATATTTCATTGTTAAGTTCCATCGAGATATTATAAGACACTGAAGACATTCACACAACCATCAACACTATATTTGAGTTTTCTTAGATTAGAATATAGGTTTCTTCTTGTTGTAGGATAGATAGTCTTTTTCTTTGGTAGGTTAAATAATAGTTTGATTATCATAGAGATTAGTTGTTAATTGATTTTATTATCATAATTCTTTCAATTAAGTAGATTTCCTTTTGTAAATTAGAAATAGTTGTGAATTAAGAATAGAGTTCACTTGTGTCTTAGCTTAGTTAGTTTCTTATTGAGTTGTCTTAATTAGTTTACTTGTTGTATAAGTTGTCCTAGGTTAGTCAATTGTTTACTTTCTTTAATAGGTTAATTTATCACTTGTCTATTCTTTCTTTGATAGTATAGTTGCTTGTTCATTTACTTGCTTTCATGGGATAGTTGCTTATTGAATTTAAGTAGACTAGTTAAAGTAGTTTTCTATTGCTATTTGCTTATTGTTATGCTTAAATAGTTTGATTTTGCTTATTGTTGAACTAGTTTTCTTTAAGTATGGTTTTCATTTTCTTTCCTAGAACTATCCATCGATCCTTGGTCCAAAGGTTACTTAGGGTACATAGTTTGAATTTCTTCGTAGGGTTTGATCATTAGATAGATTTGCTTGAATAGATTAGTCCTTATATAGCCACTTTCTTAGTTAGACTATGCTACTACCAGTCCTTCTACATTGGCATATATTTTTCTACAACTCTAAGTTTACTTACCTCGGGTTGACAATTTAATTGAGGGTTTTTAGTGTGTTTTTAGTGCATATAGAACACCCATCATTTTTTACTCCATTACTAGGGAGTTGTCTCAAGGTATGAAATAGTTAGGAAATATACCATTTCTAGACCTTTGCATTAGATTGGTGGTGGGGGAACTTTAAGACGAGAGGTAAAATCTTGTGCATATGCTATTGCACAGGCTCCCCCAAACCCAATGGTAGTTTTTTTTTTTTTAATAGACCTAGAGACCCAAAAGGTAGATACATTAAATCTAAATTAGACCTTTCAACCAAGGTTCCTTCCGTCATTTTTGGGGGAAGGGACGTTCCACTCATAAAATCCATAGACCGATACCAAAAAACAAGAGCTAGCTCAATTCAAATAGATAAAGAAGTCTCGAAAGAGACTAACACAGGGAGAACTATAGAAAAAGAAATTGAAGCATCAATCATATTGGGACAGGAGGCAAGACCACTCGAGCCTTCCGCAAAACCAAAAAATAGAACCTTTTCTTTTACACCACCACTAGGAGATCCTAACTTTGAGGACATCATAGACCCTGAACATGTGAATATTGTGTTTGGTAGTTCAACCAATGTAATTATCTCTCAAACTGACACATAAACCTTGGCACCAATAGTCTCAATCGGCTGGAGTAGAGTCCCAAACATCCAAATAGTAGGAATACCTTTCCATAAAAGGGAAACCTTGTTCTCTTCAAAGGTAAAAACACATAGGTACTCTCTTTTTGGAAACCAAACCAACATGGATGATCAGGAGGATCACAACAATGTAAGACACAGGGAGGAATAAGAAACTGTAAACCAAACAGAAACTACCTTCGGGTTTCCAATTTTTGACACCTCCCCAAATGTCAACATGAAGAATATTCATCTCTCAACACTACCTACATTTTATGGTAAAAACAGTGAATATCTAGACACCTTCCTATTTGAATTAAACATCTTGTGTAGGAGCTACAACTACGTACAAGATGCCCAAAAACTAAAACTCTTTCCTGCCACCCTCAAAGACTCTACACTAAGATGGTTCATGGGGTTGGGAGAATCTAGTATTAGGTCTTGAGAAGCCATGAAATATATCTTTCTTAAAAATTACCAAGACTACTATAAGACCAAGGAGTCTCGTAATGACATTTTTAAATCCAACAATTAGAAGACAAGACCCTCGAAGATTATATGGAAATATTTGGTTATATCTCCCTCAAAATTAAAAAGAAATAGGAGGAAGAAAATGAAGCCATTAGCATATATTGACCAAGATGCAGGAGGAAGAATTCCTCAATGGAATGCCCATTAGATAACTTTTCAATTTGTGGCTTTTGCACGGAAGACCACTCAACTGAAAAATTTCCATCATTGTCCGGTTTATTAGCCATATATAGGAGTGGAGATCCTAGGGATTCTTCTTATGCACCTAGGAGGCCATGGAAGCCTAGGAACCAGTCCACATACCTAGATCTACAATCTCAAATTCCACCCTATTATCAACAAAAACAACAGTGGAACTCACTAGGTTGGAAAAGATGGTCTACTCCGTACCAACATCCTTGTCTTAGAGGATGGGAGGAGGACATAACCAAAGAAACCCTCAAGCTCCACATATCCCTATGTCCAACCATCCTTATCCTCAATTCCCACCAAACACTCTGCAACTTCTACCAAGTTTTGTTCCACCACCTTTACCTCCTATTCCACAACAACAACCACTACAATATAAAAATGCAATCTCCGAGAGATCGACACTATTACCAAGACAACCAATGTAGAATCCCAATAATAATCCCCCTCAACCTCTTCACAATGTTGAGATGCAGGACTTCCCAGCATATGTCATTACTCCTGTTCCATTATAGGAAATTCAACTAAGATCGAGAAATGTTCTGGATAGGTAGAGACCCTCAGTAGTCATCCATGAAGAAGAAGGAGAAGAAACCACCAAACAACACATGGATGACACTAGATGGGAATATGTTATTATTCCTAAAAACCAAGAATCCAAGCTTCCCCAAAATGAACCTTCTCAAATTATGAAGGCCCCTCCTTATCCAGACAGATTAGTAATCGAGAAACCTACCACCCGACCAAAATTTTACATCTTGAATGAATTGAATAATATTTGTGTCAAGATTCCCTTTCTACAAGCCTTTAAGGACATTCAAATATATGGTAAGGTAGTCAAAGTATTGTGTATTAAGAAGCTGGGTAGGAAGAAAAAGGACCCTCCTACAATACATTTGGTAGGAGGATTTTCTGAGTACATATAAAAGCATCCAAAACTAGAAAAATATGGGAACCCAAGAAACCTCGTAGTGACCATAACCATTAATGAGGTCTCCGTTGGAAACACTCTCATAGACCTAGGGGAAGCCATCAATGTTATGACTGCTACTACCTTGGAGAAATTACAATTACAACCTCTTCCTTGACCTACCCCAACCATTTTGGAATTAGCAGATAAGACCAGGGTTATACCTGAAGGAATTTTAGAAGATATCATGGTTACTTTAGCCTCATGGGAGTACCCAATAGATTTGCTTGTCATTCACTCAAAGGACCCTAACCGTGATTTTAAGAAGACCTTGGTTAGACACAACCAATGCATTTATTGGCTGCAGAGAGGGAGAAATGACCATCTCAAATGGACTTTCTATCTAGAATCTCACCATATATCCTTCGGATCAACCTATCATGGAGAATATATGGTGGCTTGAATGTCCATATGAGAATGAGGACTGGGAAGAAGTCGTATTTCCAAGTGACCATGCATGGGCACTTTAGGAGCACACAATGAAAAATGTGCTAAACCAGTTTATTTCTGCTATCACATGTGTGGATTTTCCACAGTATTTTCCCCAATTTGAGTACATGTTTGGGGAAGAATTTTAGGAACAATTGGACCCATCCATTTTATCTTCGACATATTTTATGTTCGAGATAGATGAGTCTTCCATGTATTATACTATGCCACATGAGATTAGTCCAGGGAAATTTTTACATATAAACTCCAGGCTAGATACAGACCAACAGAGACAGTTAGTAAGTATCCTTAAAGAAAAATTAGGAGCATTTGCCTGGGAATACACTAACATGAAGGGTATACACCCTGACACATGCATCCATCACATATATACCTAGGGGTAAGTAACACATGTTAGGCAACCCCAGAGAAGGATGAACTCAACACTTAAAGATATAGTAAAAGAGGATATCCAAAAGTTATTAAATGTCGGATTTATTTATCTCGCCTCCACAGTAAGTGGGTATCCCCTCTTGTAGTGGTTCTGTTGGCAGCCAACACATTTTTTTGATTACTCTCAAAAGCTGCCTACACCCCTTGCGGTATCATGACAAATCATTGTGCTAGTGGACATGTGTCTCGTTTTTGCAACCATTACAATTCAATTTCGTCTCAGTTTTCACAATTGCAAATGTGAAAACACTTATTTCGTTGAGTATACTGTCGTCGTCTTTTGATTTGTTGGTTGATGTTTGATCACTGGTTTATCATGTGATTGATAAAGGTTTTATCAGACTTATGTTCTTGATCATTATCTTACCTTGATTGCGCATTTTAATATATTCCACTATTAAACCTTTGGGCATGAAAGT
>ML781624.1:74904-91453 GCA_009831015.1 Picea engelmannii | reverse complement strand
GATTAGATTATTTAATTGCAGTTAGTTTCCTTTCTGTTTTATAAAATATAAAAAGACAAAAATAGAGTCTTGGCTGTCTTAGGGCAGCGAACACATGATTTTTGCAGGTTTTAATCAAATCTGTAATCTGTCCATATTGTATAATTGTGAATAAAGAATGATTGCAGCTGACAATTAAGTAGTTGATTTGAGTTATTATGATCATAGTTAGTAGTTTGTGTATATATAAATAGTTAGTAATTTGTAGTTAGAATAGTATAGTTAGTTTTAGTTGTTTTATTAGTTTCTAGTTTCCTTTAATTTAGTTTAATTTCTTCTTATTTAGTTAGTTAGTTTATTGTAGTTTGTTTTATTAGTTTCTAGTTTCCTTAGTTTAGATCATTTAGCTCAGATCATTCTCTCTTTGGTTTCCTTACGAGACCTCAGAGCGGCCAACGGAGCCGTTAAACTCGTCAGGGTGGTCCATACCAAACGGCTTGGGTTATTTAGACAACCCCGGACCGGTTCCACTCTCCCAGTTGACGGACAGTCATTTTCACCCGTCAACAGGTTCCAAATAAAGTAACCAGGAAATGGATAATTTGTGTTGATTTCTGGGAACTCAACAAAGCCACTCTGAAAGATTACTTTCATCTTCCTTTCATTGACCAAGTTCTAGATACCTTGTCTGGAAAGAAGTATTTTTCCTTTTTAGATGGCTACAGCGGGTACAATCAAATTCTCATAGCACCCGAGGACCAGGAAAAGACTACCTTTACTTGTCCTTGGGGAACATATGCCTATAGGGTCTTACCATTTGGATTGTGTAATTCTCCTGCCACATTTCAACGATAAGTACTAGGGATATTTGTCGATCTTATTCATGATTGTGTGGAGGTTTACATGGATGAATTCATAGTTTATGGAAACACTTACTAGAAATCCTTATATAACTTAGAAAAAGTCCTTATCAGATGCCAACAAATGAACCTGTCTCTAAGTCATGAAAAATGTAAAATATTGTTGATTGAGGGAGTGGTTCTAGGACATCATGTTTCATCTGAAGGGATAAAATTCAATCCTGCAAAGATTGAGGTCATCATCAAACTTCCACCCCCCAAGAATCAGAAAGAGGTGAGAATATTTCTTGGACATGCTGGATAATACAGATGGTTTATTGAAAATTTTACAAAGATTGTTGCACCTATGTTTGGAATGTTAATAAAAGATGTTGATTTTGTTTGGATTGAGTAGTGTCAAACTGTCTTTGAAACCCTGAAATATAAGTTGTTTGTGGCACCATTTCTTAGAGGTCCCAATTGGACTCTCCCATTTCACATATCTATTGATGCCTATGACACTGTAATAGGAGGGGTATTAGGCTAGAAAGAGGACTAACAATCCTATGCCATTTATTTTGTAAGAAAGAACTTGTCCCCTGCTGAGTTAAACTACACAGTTACCGAGAAGGAATTCTTGGTAGTTGTTAATGCTATCAACAAGTTTCATCATTACATTACAGGTTACAAAGTATTCATACATACAAATAATTTCACCATTAGATTTCTCATGAATAAACCCATAACTAATGGCCGAGTGACTAGGTGGCTCCTGTTATTGCAAGAATTTAATATCACTATGCTTGACCGACCTAGAAAAGATAACGTGGTAGCTGATTTCCTTTCATGAATAAAAAATGAAGATGATGGTGATATCCCTGTAGATGATAGTTTCCCAGATGAACACCTCTTTTCCATTTCTGTCAATACCCCATGGTTTGCGGATATGGAAAACTATCTAGCTTCTAGGAAGTTACCGTCTCATTTGTCACTTCATGAAAAGCATAAAATTATTACACAGAGTGCTAATTACTCTTGGGTTGGTCATGAGCTTTTTCTCACAGTTCCTAATTTGATTATTCGTAGATGTGTCTGAGAGGATGAGGTACCAGAAATACTACGAAGTTGTCATGATGGACCATGTGGTGGCCATTTTTCTGACAAACACACAACATATAAGGTGCTACATTGAGGCTACTATTGGCCTAGCATTTTCAAAGATGCTACCAAGTATGTGAGAAGTTGTGATAGTTGCCAAAGGATAGGAAGACCTACGTCAGCTGGAAAAATGCCTTTGCATGCCCAAGTTATGATATAATATTTCAAAAAATAGACCCTTGACTTTGTAGGACTAGTTTCACTCATGTCCCATAAAAAGAAATTTATTTTGGTTTGTATGGACTATGTCACCAAGTGGGTAGAGGTAAAATCCATATTCAGGGCTACAAAAACTTTTGTTGTCAAATTCATCAATGAATACATATTTACCCACTTTGGTGTCCCTCGTGAAATTGTTATAGACCAAGGCACTTAATTCACTTCCAAGCTGATGAGAGAGCTAACAGAGAAATATGGGATTAAACACTGTAAATCTTCTCCATACCACCCCCAAGCCAATGGTCAAGTAGAATCTACAAACAAAGTTCTAGAAGCTTTATTAACCAATAATGTTCAATTACATCATACAGATTGGGATGATAGGCTTTGAGAGGCTTTGTGGGCATATCGGACCACCTAGGGGAATGCCACTGGGTATACCTCTTATGAACTAGTGTACGGGAAACAAGTACTTCTACCAATAGAATTCCAAGTAAGAAACTTTTGTATTGTCGCAGAATTGGGATTAAACTTAGATGAGACTCAGAAGAAATGAGCCCTACAATTGAATGAGTTGGATGAAATCACGCAAGATTCCATACAATGAACAATATTAGTCCAAAACTAGAGGAGCAAGTGGCATGAAAAGTTTATTAAGAAGAAACACTTCCAACATGGTGATTGGGATCTGTTGTTTGATTCCCAATTTAAAACCTTCAAAGGAAAACTCACCACCTGATGGTTGGGACCTTATGAGGTAGGCACTGTATATGACAATGGAGTTGTAAAAATTAAAACAATTGATGATGGACAAGTCTCCTTTGTAGTAAATGGACACCGACTCAAATTTTATCATAAGCCCATTTCCAAAAAGGATTTTCTACATGTCATGTCAACTGAAAAGGAAATGGCCTTAGTAGATGGGGAAGTCCCCCCTTGTTCTTGAAAAGTTTTCATAATTTTCTACTATACATATGTAAATAGTTTTTGAATTTTGTTAGTAAAGCAATTCTATAATTTTATGTAAGTATTTATTTCACCAGGAGTAGACAGTTTCAAGGAAATATAAAAGAAAGATTTTTCTTCAAAACATTGTTACACTTGAATTTTGTCGTTTACTAAGCATCAAATAAATATTGACTTACTATAATTAGCCATATTTTTTCAAACATTTTCATTTTCTTAAGGCATTCCAAAGAATTTTCTCTTGAAACTCTTCAACACTGTATAAGGAAGTGATACCATAACCATCAAGCTTAGAGGTCTCTCGTACAGTTTTTTTCCAAGAAACCTGAGTAAGTGAGTAAAGTGTCTTTAATAAAGAGTAACAAGTAGGTCTAATTAGCGGTTAGTCATGGAAAAATCACAATAACTACAAAGAAGAAAGTGAGTTGAGCCTAGAGATACATCTATGTTCTTTCTCAATGGTATCATCCACTACACACTAAAAATATTGATTATATCATATCTTTAGATAGGACACATCTTCTTAAGTACTCCTTACATGGGGACAATCACTAAGTAACATAATGGAAAATCATCCTCTAACATAAATACCATCCCAATTAAAAAAAAAGAGGAAGAAAAACTTGTTTTAAGAGTTGTTCCCCCATATTCTTGCATAAAGCAATCTTATACTAAAATGTTAAAAGCTAGAGGGCCAGTATCTAAGGGTGTAAGAGGACAACCCACCAGGATACTGAACAGGTCTGCTGGTAGTGGGTACCGGACTGTGGTATGACGAGGTAAACCCGTTGGAGTACTGAATAGGATTTCTGGCAGTGGGGCATTCTACTTAGCGAGGATGGTAATCTGACAAAAAATAAATAATAAATTTAAACTTGTCTTGATGTACGACATTACTTGCTAACAAAGATGACATGAAGTATGTATGGTTAAGCTAAGGTTAATAAACTCCATAAACTTTCCATTGGGAACTAAATATAAGACTATCTTGAAACTCTCTTGCCTATCTCTTCTTATCTATATATAGGATCCTTCTAACCATCTCGTCAGACCAATATGTGAAATTTATATTTACACTTGACATACTATAAATCTTCGACTATTAGGGGAACTAACTGGTTTCCTATACTTTTTATTGTGAGGTGTCACAATAATTAGGGTTGGGGGAGGGCTTCATGAGTTGACAAATGATCATTGCCTAGAGAAATAAATATTTGTAAAAAAAAAAATTGTATTATTTTTATGATACAAGTTATTACATCAATAGTCATTCTATTTTTGAATTGCTAAACTCCCATGTGCTATAAATTGTTGAACATATTCTTAACATCCCACTTTATCGGTTTTTTTTTGTTACAAGTTGTACATTGTAGGTTTGACATTACATGTCCTATGCAAGAGGATTGAGTGAGCATGATGGAAAAATCAACAACAAAGGAGCATTCTGCCTCAGCTCTTAACCACTTTGATTGTCAAAAACACTTCAATATTGCAGGCTATCCATTATAGGAGGAAAAAATGTATTTAACACAGAGGTTCCATATGAAGTGTCATATGAGGTGTCATATGAAGTTCTATATGATGTGTTGAACGAAGTGCCATATGAATTTACACACCAATAACTGTCCACAATTCTAGGTAGAAGGAAATTGATTGAAGATGCTTTAGATATGTTCATGCTCAAATGTCCAAGTCAAAAGACTTGGACATTGATCTAACTGCGCATCATTTTCCCCCCCAAAAACGTGCCTTCGAATTTGAAATTTCCTACACATGGAAATTCGTGCGCGCATGTGTGCAACCAACTCCACCCTAGGTGCATTCAAAAATGGGTTGGGGTTACCTATTGTCCCAATTCACCTCTACCATTTGCCTTGCCCCTGTCTTAGAGAATGCACTCAGCCTCTATCATTCCTTCCCTTGTTCAAATCACGCTCAATCCTTGCTCAATTCGTGTCATTCCTTAGCTCGATCACACCCTCTCTTGGTGAATTTCATCTTTGTTTATTTTTTTTCACCTCATCACAATGCCTAAGAGGTATGAACCCTCTCTTCCTATCCATATCTTTTCTCCATTCCTGATTTTTCACAGTGCAAAGAGGTGTTTTTGCGTGCAGGTTGGGGGTCATTTTTATCCCACTTGCAGGGCCACGATTGGCATCTTAATGAAATTTTCCCTCGATTTCGATGGGAAGACAGTGCGCATGGGGTCTCTTACCTTTGGGGTCTCAGAAGAGTCCATTGTTGCAGCCACGAAGCTTCCAAGAATGGGAGATAGATGGTTCAAAAACCACCAATTGTTGTGCTCAAGTTATAACAAGGTTTTTAAGCCCAAATTCTAGAACATATCAGGACAAAAAGGATAATCTAGTGAATGGATAAAAGAGGAATTGGCCAATCCTCTGATAGTCATCACTAGGTTGATCACATGCGAAGGTAGATATTCCACTTTCAAAGCCTGTCATTTCAGATTGCTGGCTCATTTTTAGTTCAACAAACCTTTGAATTTTCCCTTCTACTTTCTAAAGAGCTTGGAGAAGATGTCCTCTTAAGTGAGTAAGAATGTAACTAACCCCCACAACAACCTCTTTCACCATGGCCTAATCAAACTCCTTGTTCTATCCAAACTAGAGAAACAAGGGGAAAACTTGGGATGCATTCATCTATCTATTTGAAAATCCTCACTTGACAATTAAGACTGGAAAAAAGACACTTGATCCAAGGACTATTTCTCCATCCAAGCCCCACTCTCCAAGGACTCCAAACCCCCTTGCAAAAACCATTTTTTTACAAGAACAATTCAAAACTCTTGTTGACACCCCTGCATCCTCATCGAGTAAAAAGACCAAGAGTAAAGATCAAATAAATCCTATTGTTAACCCCTTGACGCCTTCAATATCTCTTGATCCCACACCTAAAAAGCTCCAACAAGTGATTCAACAAGACTTTCCTTTAGTTCCCACAAATAGGAGGGGATACAATCGATTTAATAAAGGACCCTTTTGAAAGAGTACTCAGAGCACAACAAAAAAACCTTATGCAAAACCCCTACCTACTTCGGACCCTATCCAAGTGTCCTCCGATCTTGAGAGCCCTAACAAGAGACTTAGGGAAGTTTCTGCAGATGGATTAGAGCCACAAAGAAAGAAAAAATCATAACCTACCTCTCCTTATCAACCCCATATTACTCCTACTTCACCAATGCCTACCCTAGATCCTAATAATGATAAGTTATCTACATATTTCAAAGGGTCTAAGCCTTCCTCCAAGATCACTGATTCTACCCCAGCCATTGAGAAGCTACAAAAGGAGAATTTTTATCTTATGAAACAGTTGGAAGAAAGGAAGACAATGGACACACATCTTCACCATGATAATGTAGTCCTACAAGCAAAGGTAAACTCCCTTCAATAGTTGGTTGATGAGATGACCAAATCCAACTGCAGCCTCAGAGTACAACTAAAGAAACATAAGAAGCATAAGGAAAAGTCCTCATAGAAAGAAGGATAAGCTTCTAAAGCTGATCCTCCTCAACAAGCTTAGTCATGAAGGGAAATTTCTTTTTTTGTTTGCAGTGGGACCTGCAAAATCATGAGTGTGGGGGTAATGTTGGGCCCATGATATGATCGATTTTATGACATTAATTAGATACTTTTGCTAAATATATATATGCGTTTTCATGTTTTAATGAAGTTTTAGAAGAGATTTTGTGCCAAAACGCTATGATCCATACCAGGTATGCATAATTTGTGTTTTAAGAGGATCTTGAGTGTAATTCAGTATGTTTTTATGTTTCCAGAAATCTAATTCTCTTTTTTTGGTGTCGCAAGGAAAAATTATAGCTTGTTTTTTCTTTCAGCACTCAGTTCGGTACTCCATCCGACACTCAGTCCTTTACTCCATCCGACACTTTGTCTGACACTCTGTCTTGCATAAAAATGATGGGTAATTTGGCAGTTATGGTATTGGCGGCCAATGATAGGAGAATCAGAGACATGGATTTTTCTCGTGCTCGTGCCCTCCAGCTACTAAACTCTTGAAAACTCAATTTGGGTTGTTATGTTGGGCGATTATTGGCTCGCTTCATTTCGATAGTTAGGGCATCATTAAATGTAGTTTACTATTTTTAGAAGAGTTTCAACCCTCCAATGATCAAACTCTCAGTTTGTAAACCTTATAAATACCACCTCAGTGGTCAGACAATAGTTAAGAAGTCGTGTGTTAGAGACAAAGATAATTTTAGCTCTATTTTTCCATTTTTCGTTTTTCCAGACTGTGTAAAACCTGCGTTTTTAGTTTTAATGGTGAAATTGATTTGTTGAAGTTCATGGTGTGCATTTGAAGAGTGACCACGACTTGTTGGGGGGCCCACCAGTAGTCTCTAGGTAACTATCTTATGAGTTTTTTTGTGAATTATATAGTGTAGATGTCTTTTTATTTTATTTTTTGTACATGAATTGTTATTTTACTTATTTGTTATATAACTTGTTGTTTGTCATTTAATTGGTTTAATTTAGTTTTGCAGGTTAGTATGAAGAATCTTGTCAATATGCATTGACTTTGTAGTTAGTAGAAACAAGTTTGAAAACTTAGACACTAACCCCATGTGTGATTAGATGGTATATTAGACTTTCTTTATGCTTTTAAAATCAAGTTCAAAATAGAGTTTAAAATAGAGTTTTAGAACAAAATTTTAATTCATGTTTTCTTTAACAAGGCTTCGATGGATAGATAGTATTAGTTCTAGTTTTCATTTTTAGATTGCTTATTCAATTACTATTTAATTTTTTTCTTAAATAGTTGTTAATTAATTTTCATTAGTTTACTTGTCATATGCTAGAATAATGTTTAATTTCTGTTTATAAGCATTTCTCTTTTTGCAATTTGAATTGTCAAAATAGGTCTAGCTTAGTTTACTTCATGCAATTTCTTTCTTAGATCTAGGTTGCAATTTCAATTTGTAGTGAATGATTGAATTTAGTTATGAGTTTTCTTATGTAGTATAGAGTGCAATTGAATTTAATAATCTCTTTATAACTGTTGATGGTTAATGCATGAATAATAATCACATGGATATGCAGGGTAATTGATGTTGTTTCTGTAATGGCTAAGTTCTCACTTGATTGCCTACTTCACACTTTTCACTTTTCTATTGAAGTCAACATCAAGTTTATCCCTCTTGAATTATCTTTCATTGTTAAGTGTCATCGTGATATTATAAGACACCAGAGACATTCACACAACCATCAACACTATATTTCAGTTTTCATAGATTAGAAGATAGGTTTCTTGTTGTTGTAGGATAGATAGTCTTTTGCTTTTGTAGGTTAAAGAATATTTTTCTTATCATAGAGATTAGTTGTTAATTTCTTTTATTATCATAATTCTTTCAATTAAGTAGATTTCCTTTTGTAAATTAGAAATAGTTGTGAATTAAGAATAGAGTTCACTTGTCTCTTAGCTTAGTTAGTTGCTTATTGAGTAGTCTTAATTAGTCTACTTTTTGTAGACGTTATCCTAGGTTAGTTAGTTGTTTACTTGATTTAATAGGTTAATTGCTTACTTGTCTATTCTTTCTTTGATAGTATAGTTGTTTGTTCATTTACTTGATTTCACAGGATAGTTGCTTATTGAATTTAAGTAGACTAGTTAAAGTAGTTTTTTGTTGCAAGTTGCTTATTGTTATGCTTAAATAGTTTTCTTTTTCTTATTGTTGAACTAGTTTTCTTTAAGTAGGGTTTTCATTTTCTTTCTTAGAACTATCCATCGATCCTTGGTCCAAAGGTTACTTAGGGTACATAGTTTCAATTTCTTAGTAGGGTTTGATCATTAGATAACTTTTCTTGAATAGATTAGTCCTTAGATAGACACTTCCTTAGTTAGGCTATGCTACTGCTAGTCCTTCTACCTTGGTATATATTTTTCTACAACTCTAAGTTTACTTACCCCGGGTTGACAATTTAATTGAGTGTTTTTAGTGCATATAGAACACCCACCATAGACTATAGTCTATATCCCAACCGTGGCTCCATGCTTGTAGCCTCATTCGAGCCTGAGTTCAAGTCCAAGCCTGTAGGTAAGTTTTTTATTGTTTTTTTATTTTTGTATTTAAAATTTTTCCCTATTGACGACTGTATTTTTTTATTTTTTGTAATTTTTTACTATTAGAAACTTAGACTACTCATGTAGCCTTGTAGGTATCATAATTTTTTTAATTTTTTTGTATTATAATTTTTTAAATTTTTTTGTATTATCAATTTTTAATTTTTTAGTGTTAGAAGTTCTAACTTAGTTTAGTTCTAGTCAATATAATTCTATATTTCAACTCCAAAACATTTGTTTCAAACAGGGGTTTTGCATTTGCGACATTTAAGGTCGTTGAAGCAGCCAAGAGGGATCTTGAGGATTCGAACAGAAACATTGATGTAAGGAACATAAGTTGTATCTTAATTTTTTAGTGTTAGAACCCTCTCCTATCATAATTTAGTTTTAAAATCTAATTAATTTACATAAAAAAATTAAAATTGCAGAACCTTCATTCAATCATCAATGACACCTCCAAAATCTACAGCAGAGGCATGGAAACATGTCAAGAAAGAAGGAAATAGTCTTTTCTGTTAGTTGTGTGGACATAACTTCAGTGGCTCTTTAACAAGAGTAGTGGACCACCTCCTTGGTATTAGTAATGGTAGTGGAGGTGGTGTGGAAGCATGCAAAAATATATCTAATGAGCATAAATATGTAGTGGAGAAAGACTACAATAAATCAAAGGTAGAAAAGGGAAAAAGGGATATGAAGAGGCAGTGGATTGAAAGGGAGATTGCCATGTCTTCCTAAAACACCATTCATTCTTCATCAAACATGGGTGGATCAAGTTTTTCCCCAGCAAAATCAAATGGAACCAAAACATTAAACCAATTTTGGAAACCTATTGAAAAACAAGAAGTTGATGATGTTGTTGCTGAATTTTTTTATGCATGTGCAATTCCATTCAATGTGGCCAGTAGTCCATATTTTAAAAATGTATTCAAAAAGGGCATTAATTGTGGAAAGGGATATGTTCCTCCTGGATCCAAGGCTTTAAGGACCACTTTTCTCAGAAAAACGAAGGACAGAGTGACAAACAAGTTGGATGACATTAGATAGTCTTGGAATCATACAAGTTGTATGATTTTGAGTGATGGTTGGTCAGACTTGTGTCATCTTCCATTGATCAATGTGTTGGTTTATTCCCCTCAAGGGGTATATTTTTTGAAAGAATTTAATGGAATGGACGAAGTGAAGACATTATAATTTTAGATGAAGCAATTCAGGAGGTTAGGGAGAAAAATGTTGTCCAATTTATCATAGATAGTGCCTCAAATTGGGTTGGTGTAGGAAAGATGATTGTGGATAAGTAAAAAAATATTTATTGGACCCCTTTTGAAACTCACTTCTTGGATTTATTGATTCATTGTTTAGCCAAATATCCATGGGTCAATGAGACAATTTGCAGAGGAAAAAAATTGCAAATTTTATCATTAACCATCGTCTCACTTTGAGCATATAAAAGAAAAATGCAACGAGAGAGTTGTTGAAGCCTTGCGATACAAGGTTTGCTACATTTACTCTAAAAGGAGTTGTTGAGGAAAAAACAAGCCTAAGAGCTATTTTCTACAATACTGCGTGGGAGAGATCTCACCTTTAAAAAAATTCAAAGGGAAAAAATGTGGAACAAATAGTGCTCAACAATAGATTTTGGGAAAATGCTGACAATGTTTTAAAAATGTGTAATCCAATTGTTAATGTGATCCGCATGGTTGATGGTGACAAACCTTCTATAGGTTTTATTTATGAGGGCACGGATCATTACAAGGAAGCCATTGCAACTTCTTTTGATAATGTGGAAGCTAATTACCAAGAGATATGGGAGGTAATTGATCAAAGATGGAAGATGATGCATAGTCCTTTACATGCAATAGGTTGTCATTTAGACCCTAGATTGTTTGGAATATCAAGACATCAGGATGATAAAGTCATGAGTGGACTTTATGAGGATATTGACAAGCTACTTCCATATCCATCAATTGTATATTCTGTTATATCTCGGCTCAGAGCATATAGATTAGAAGAAAGGGTATTTGGAACCAAATCAACAAAGTATGATAGGACTAAATTTGTTGGAGAAATATGGTGGGAATTGTATGGATCAGGTTCCCCATAATTGAAAATTTTTGCAAGATGTGTCTTGAGCCAGGGATCAAGTGCATCAAATTGTGAAAGGAATTGAATTTCCTTTAACCATATTCACTCCAAGAAAAGAAATAGATTGTTATCTACAAAATTAGAAGATCTTGTTTATGTTCGCAGTAACTTGCAGTTGGATTCAAAGAATGTGGCTAAAGACTCATCCAATTCTTCTACTCCATGGATCAGTCCTATTCCATATGAACCAAAATATGGATATGATCTTGACATTGAGAGGGATAGAGCCTCAACTAGTGTTGAATTCACTGGTGATCATTCTTCTAGTGGTTTTACTACCCCTACTGCTCTTGATGACATAGAGATTTTGTATGTAACAAGTAGGCCACATGAGCATCAAGAATGAAACGTGTGTTCCTATTCTAGTTTTCTTTTTGCACATTAACTTTTGTAAAACTTTTTAATGTTATGTTCATGTCTTTAATGATATGTGTCAAACTTTCATGAACATGTTTTTAGCTTTTGAACAAGACAATGTGTTTTTAAAATATATATGTTTCATGATTAATCATGTTGGTATGCAATTTTAATTTCTATCATATGAATGATAAAATTATAATAAGAGTATTGAATATATATTTTTTATTTTTTCAAATTTTGTACTATGTCGAGCTTAACGCCAAATTTATCCCCAAAAATTTGATTGTCCAATTTTTGGCGAAATTCAAGCTTGTTGAACTAGAACACTAACACGAACTAGGTGACTAAAGTAATAACCCTGAAATTCTAGAATAATAGTTGATCTGGATCTCTCTAGACTAGTTGTTAGTTTCATCTTTGTCTAAAATAGTAGTTGGACAGGAAGGGTAGTTCGTAACTCCTCTACTTCTTATTTAAAGGAGGTTCCAGAGAAAATGGAAGAAAGAGGAATCGTTTTGTATGCTTAAATAAGAATTAGCTATGACTGCAGGTGTCTCAATAAATCTGAGGGTTATAAGGCTATGACCTTCCCATTATGTAATCTTATAGTTGTTATGAAGTCTTTGACAGGAAGACTACTTTCTGATTCATGCAATTTCTGATCTTCAGTTTTATCCCATTCTATTGTTTGGATTATTTGAGAACTAGTCTTAGTTTCTTTATAGTATTGATGATTCCTACATGTTTATTTGATCTTGTAATTTACGGATGAGGCATAGATACATTGAAACAGAGGCATCGTTGTAATAAGAGAGACACAATTTCTACATCGGAATGTTGTAATAAAATGTCTTCATGTGCAAGGTCGGTGTCTATAGACATTACAACTAAGAATCATTCCAAAAGTGATATGCATGTTGTACACTAGAAAATTTGGGTCATTTTGTGACGGCTATTTCGACGCTCTTGAGACATTATCTCATGGATATTGTGACAAATCTTGAGTCCCTAAAATGTCATATCATGGGATGTGGAAATTTCGACAAACTTGAATTAACATCGCAAGAGCGATGACCCTAGATAACTTCTCACAATTGTGACAAAAAAAATATATCATTGCCACTATGACAATATAGGCAATCTAAGTGAAACCAACATTTCGCTGCACTTGCTATGACCCTTGCGATGATGATTTTGTTGTTTATATAGAAAATGCTTCGCAACAACTTTTGTTGTCGTCAGACTTGCGATGACAACATTTCTTTTTTTATATAGAAAATGCGTCACAACAATTTTTGTTGTCATCGCACTTGCAATGACAACATTTGTTTGTTTTATATCACATCCGTCCCAGGTATGACAAGAGTTCATTGTTTATATAGCAAATGTGTCGCAACAATGTTTGTTGTCGTTGCACTTGCAACAACAACATTTCTTTGTTTTTATAGCACATTTGTCGCAAGTATGACAAGAGTTCGTTGTTTATATAGAAAATGCATCGCAACAATTTTTGTTGTCATCACACTTGTGATGACAACATTTATTTTTTTGTGTAGCACATCCGTCACAGTTATATTATGATCGTCAAAATTGTGATGAAAATTAATAATTTAAAAAAAAATAAAAAATTAGTTTAGGATGCAATTTTAATATTAATATTACCATATTAATAACTATCAATAGAACTTTATCTCCCAGGTCATTCTCATAACTCTATCATGTTCTAACTAATCCCATAAGTATTGAGCGGTTACAAGTAATCAAGAATCACAGAACAAATGCGTCGCAACAATGTTTGTTGTCGTTGCACTTGCGACGACAACATTTCTTTGTTTTTGTAGCACATCCGTCGCAGGTATATTATGATTGTCGAAATTGCAACGTCAATTATTAATTTAAAAAATAAAAATAAAAAAATATTTTAGGCTGCAATTTTAATATTAATATTACCATATTAATAACTATCAATAGAACTTAAGGTCATTCTGATAACTCTATCATGTTCTAACTAATCCCATAAGTATTAAGAAGTTGCAAGTAATCAAGAATCATAGAACAAGTGTGATTAGAGCTTACAATTGGTCGATACACGTAATAAGCTAGGTAAATAATGTTAGATTACAAATATAATGTTATTAGTACAAGGATTTGATTCACTATGAGGTTAAACACGTAGATTGAGCTAGTACTGATCATATAATATATCTATATTATGGATATACAGAGACACTACCTATTAGTATAACTATGATATCAATAAGCCCATCTTATTACACATAGCTAGTAACATGTAGTGATTGAACAATAGAACTAATCCAATACATTACAATAGAGGTTATACCATGTTCAAATACTAGGTGATTACATGTAAGTGATTGGTTACATATTAGACTCGTTATGATATCACTATTATAGATAAAATCTTACAATCTTATAAAATATGGAATCTATTAGTACTAGTTCATACATAGAGCTATTCCCGTTATAGAACTAATCTTAACACCAATGCTTATGGTTATTCTTACACCTAGCAGATATGTTACTCGTAATACAAGAGATATTACCATTACTTCATTCCAAACATGGTTCTTACTCGTATTCAATGCTAGTATGATTCCCATGGACGTTGTTTTATTAGCTTATTATGGAAGTTTAGATTTAAAGAGATAGTAGTAATCCATTCTTATCCTTATTACACTCTATTACAAAGCTATAAGATCAGGTTCTCTTAGCTTATGTATACAATATTGCACTCATTCCCATCTTATCAAGTGTAAACAAAGTATTGATTACTCAGCTTATATGGTAAAGAAAGTAATCTTAGTAATGAACACATGGTATTGGTTAGAATAACAGGATCCAAGTAATCATTCAAGATTAGATAGTAAGCTAACTCATATGGAACTCATAGTAAGATTACACATATGGTAAAGAAGTAACAAGTATGATTAAAACCTAGCTGATTAGTGAGCTTAAGCTTGAATACTAGTTAAGGATTGATTACAGTATTAATACAAGTAATCCCATTAATTAGTGAAAGATCCATATCTAACTAGTCTTGTTTCATTAGTAAGTCCATTTATTACTACTAGTTCATGCTTGGTTTCATAGCTAAGCTCAATGAATCAGTCTTAATTACAGGAATAGTGATATGTTCCTATATGTATGGGTTAAGTATTACCATTAGTTTCATATGTAAAAAGTATTACGTATATTCCAATGATTACAGTGTAACCAATCTTATAGCTATAACATAAGCATAGTTATATTGAACATGATTCTAACCATACTGAATATAGTGTGTACAAGATTCCATGATTCTTTCCCTTATCTATAAAGAATAACTATCTCCATAATAAGTGATAAGTGATACATGTTGTAAGAAGATACAAGAGCTCATAGCATTGATGTTATATGGAGAAAAGTTATACCCATTGATTTGATATTAGATCTATCTTGATGTTTATATATTAGTAAGCTTTACACTAGTAATAAGGTGAAGTATACCCATAATATGTCATATCTCATGGTATACTCATATAAAGGATCTTAGTATCACCATATATGGGTACATTATCTTATAGCATGTTGTATTCCTGTATTTGATATAACACAGCTTGAGCACGTGGATTCATTATGATAATATAGGTAGAACATCTTATGAGAATAAGACATGCTACTAAGTGTTCTGAAACATGATCTATTCCTATATGTTATCATGATTTCAATATGATATTACCTATGATTACTAGAATTATTACCATTGAATTAAGATCACTATCACTATTAATTTTGAATGTTTTTGCGACAAAGTAGAGACGAATTTTTGTCAGCATAGAGTCATTTTTGCGACCAAGATGATTTTTTTTCCGTCAAAATTCATTCGTCGATCTAGTGGCCACACATGGATCTTCGCTGATCTAGTGACTATAAAAAGAATCCTATTCAAAATAGGGAAAATTTTGGCTAGCGACAAATGTTAGTCAGTCAAACGACTAATACTAGTCGCAAGAGTGACCAAGGAAACCCTCGCAAACTTAGTCAATAAACCATTATAAGTCACTAGAATGATGAATATTAGTCACTAGAGTGACCAAAACATCAGTTAAAAAGGTCAAAATAAGGAGGATCAGTTAGTCGCTAGAGAAAACACATTGGTCTCTCTAGCGACTAACACGTTGGTCGCTCTAGAGACTAACGTTGATGTTTGCGACCAATTGGCAATACTAGCGACAAACACATTGGTTGCTCTAGTGACTAACACATTGGTCTCTCTAACGACTAACACGTTGATGTTTGCGACCAATTGGAAATACTAGCAACGAACAGGTTAGTCGCTAAAGGGACCAATATTGGGGTTTTTTGTTTTTTTAAATTATGCCATTCACACAGGATCTTAACTAAATTGGATAACATGTATTCAAGTGTGTCCAATCATGATGGTCATGTAATCGTAGGATCTTAGCTAAACCTTGATTTCAAAATGGGGTGGATGATATCGTGGAACCATGTGAAAGGAGAACTTTATCAAACAACGCAATAAATCAAACAAATTGACAATATTGGAGTTGATAGAGTGAATACCATGTTTTAGGAACTCAATGTGTAGGTATTCCTCATTGTTAAATTTTAAATTAAAATAAAGTACCAAGGCAAGTGTTTCTCTTCCCTAGGCGCCTAAGGGGGAGAAATTTCTGAATGTGGGTCTTATTCAAATTAATTTGTGAGATGCAAATTAAAAGATAACTTTATGATTAAAGTGAGGGTGAGTGAAGAGACACCAAATCTCAGCCACCCATCTGATCTAATCTCAACCGTTAGATTAGAAAACTCCTCACCTTCCC
>ML781624.1:25165-58304 GCA_009831015.1 Picea engelmannii | reverse complement strand
TGTGACGTCATTCCCATGGATGTATGCCACATACTGCTGGGTAGACCATGGCAGTATGATAGAAATGTTGTTCATGATGGGAGGATGAACACATACACCTTGGAGAAGGATGGGAGACTCCATAAGTTTCTTCCGATAAAGGATAAATATCAGGAAGAAAATCCAGAAGTAAGCAGCACGATACTTCTCATGAGTGGGAAAGAGCTTCTCACAGAGCTGGAGAAGCATGAAGATCCACAGTTCTTTGTTGTTAGGAAGCCGAGGGTTGTCCTAACAAGCACAAGAGTGGATGACTTGCCAGAGGAGATTCAGGAACTGCTTGGAGAGTTCGCTGACATCATCGTGGATGAACTACCTCGTTCGTTGCCACCGATGAGGAGTGTGAGTCACCACATTGACCTCATACCCGGAGCAATTTTACCAAACAGGGCCGCATACAGGTTGACACCTCAAGAGAACGAGGAAGTCAAAAGGCAGGTACAGGATCTGCAGGACAAGGGACTAGTGAGGGAGAGTCTGAGCCCGTGTGCTGTTTCGACAGTACTGAGCCCAAAGAAGGATGGAGGCTGGAGGATGTGTACAGACTCCAGGGCGATAAATAAGATCACCATCAGGTACAGGTTTCCACTACCGAGGATGGATGACTTGATGGATTGCCTGAGTGGGGAAAATTATTTTTCGAAGATAGATCTCAAGAGAGGATACCATCAGATCCGGATGAGAGAGGGAGATGAATGGAAAACAACATTCAAAACAAACGAGGGTTTGTACGAATGGTTGGTCATGCCATTTGGCTTGACAAATGCACCCAACACTTTTATGAGGCTGGTGAATGAAGTCCTACGGGAATTCATTGGTAAATTTGTTGTTGTATACCTGGATGATATTTTGATTTTCAGCAAAACCAGGAAAGAACACTTGAGGCATTTGGCCATTGTGATGAGAAGGCTACAGCAGGAGAAGCTGTTGATTAATTTGAAGAAGTGCTCATTTATGCAGACAGAACTCATATATCTGGGTTTTGTAATCTCAGAAAATGAATTGAAGATGGATCCTGAGAAGGTTGAGGTAATCAGGAATTGGCCATCGCCGAGAAATGTTTTTGAGGTACGGAGCTTCCATGGTTTGGTAAGATTCTACAAAAAATTCATTCGGAATTTTAGTGGAATTAGTGCTGCAATGATGGACACTGTGAAGAAGCGGCATAAAATTTTTCAATGGACAGTCGAGGCTGAAAAGAGCTTCAATTTGTTGAAGCGCAAGATAACCGAGTAGCCAGTGTTAGTGCTGCCCGATTTTTAGAAAACCTTCCAGGTGAAGTGTGATGCCAGTGGGTATGTTGTTGGAGGGGTCTTAAGTCAGGATGATAGACCTGTGGCATACTACAGCGAGAAGCTGGATGATGCGAAATTGAAGTACTCCACATATGATAAAGAATTCTATGCCATCATACAGGCATTGAAAAAGTGGAGGCATTACTTGATACCCAAAGAATTCGTTTTGTACAGCGATAATCATGCGCTGCAGTTCGTGAGTTAGCAGGAGAAGCTGAATCAAAAGCATGCGAAGTGGGTAGAGTACATGCAGAATTTCACGTTTGTCATAAACCACATTTCGGGGACTGCGAACAAGGTGGCTGATGCCTTGAGCAGGAAATGTTTATTGTTGCAGGAATTCAGGGTCAAGACTTTGGGGTTTGAAAACCTGAAGGATATGTATGCAGGTGATGCTGATTTCGGCGAGGCATACGAGGTAGCCGAGAACCCAGTTCTCAGGGATAGGAGTCCGTGGATTGACTACCTAATCCAGGATGGATTTATTTTTAAAGGCAACCGATTGTGCATTCCAGATTGCTCTATGAGAGAGAATTTGGTGAAAGAAAAACATAGCGGAGGCTTAGCAGGTCATTTTGGGCATGACAAAACATTCACCAAGCTAAGCGAATCATATTTTTGGCCGGGCATGCATGCAGATGTTAAACAGTTTGTTGACAGGTGCAGGATATGTCAACATGCAAAGGGCCGAAAGCAGAGCACTGGATTCTATCAGTCGTTGCCCATACCCGAGAGGCCATGGGAAGCCATTAGTATGGATTTTGTCTTAGGATTACCGAGAACGCAGAGAGGCGTAGATTCCATCTTTGTTGTGGTGGATAGGTTCTCGAAGATGGCACATTTTATCCCGTGTCACAAGACAAGCGATGCCACACACATCGCAAATTTGTTTTTTAAAGAGATTGTTCGATTGCATGGATTTCCGAGAAGCATAGTCTCGGATCGGGACACGAAGTTCATAGGTCATTTTTGGAGGACGCTATGGAAGAAGCTGGGGACGAACTTGGCCTTCAGTTCTGCATACCATCCGCAGACAGATGGTCAGACAGAAGTGGTCAACAGAATCTTGGGGGATCTGTTGAGAATTCTAGTGGTGGAGCATCACACCAGTTGGGATCAGATCCTACCACAGGCAGAGTTTGCCTACAATGATTCTGTGAATCGAAGTACGAGTAAGAGTTTGTTTCAAATTTTATATGGGACACAACCGAGAGGAGTTTATGAGCTCCGGGAGCCAGAACAGGCTGAGACTAGCAGCGCCAGGGTTGAAGAATTTGCTGAAGCAATGCAAGAACTTCACACACAGGTGAAGCAGCGATTGCAGAAATCATGCCAGGAATATAAGCGCAGAGCCGATCAGAGGAAAAGACAGCTTCAGTTTGAAGTTGGGGACATGGTTCTGGCGCACCTAAGGAAAGAAAGGTTCCCTAGAGGAACATATAACAAGCTCAAAATGAAGAAAATTGGGCCATGCAAAATCCTGAAGAAATTCGGGGAGAATGCATACGAGCTTGAGTTACCAGAGGGCATTGGGATATCTTCGATATTCAAAATTTTGGATTTATACCCATACAGGGCTGACGAAGCAGACACTGGAACTGGGGAACCAGTGGTTCAGTGGCAGAAACAATTACCAGTTTCACAGAAACCTCAGATGGAGTGCATACTGGACAAGAGAATAGGAAGGAAAACCAGGAGAAAACAGTATTTTGAATACCTGGTGAAGTGGAAAGACCACCCAGTGGAGGATGCCAGCTGGGAGACAGAGGCAGTGATACTGAAGCATGGGAAGACTGTACAGGAGCTCATGAGCAGGAGCCCATGAAATATTTTTGAGCTGAGGAGTATGATGCAGGAGCATCGCTCACTCAACCAAGCGAGCCAGCGCGTGGAGCAAAGAACAGCTGGACAGCGCCAGCATTCAAATTGTGAAAACATTGTAAAATATGACTGCACCAAACATTAATATATGATGTGATGAAACGCGCTTGTGCATTGTAACGGACCTTGAGAGGATAAGCTCTCGTCCTTAGGTAGCTGAGGCATTTATGTAGATTTAATGCAAGTAGATAAACCAATTAACTATAGATTAGACAGTTTAGCTTTCGAGAGGGAAAAACAGAATATAGGAACCCTCCGTTGTATTGTTGATTATTCTTCACATTCATTCAGCATTAGCATTGAGAGCAAGCAGAAGCAAAACAGAGAGTTTGTGAAGAGCCTCCATGTACAAATATTGAATTAATAGGAAAAGCTTGATTCAATTCCATGGATGTGTTTGATCTCTGTGTGCTGCTGATATTGTGCCTTTGCATGTTTGCTTCTTTTTATGCTTATCTGTTATATGTTGCTTATGTGATTGCATATCAGGTTCGTAATCTGAGAGAATGAGTTCCAATTGTTTCTCTGCTTGAGCCGGGAGATTCCTGCATAGAGTGCAGTTGAATTCCTCCGCATAGAGTGCGTCGAGGAGGCTAAGTAGTTGAACCTTTGTTCTCATTTGCCCAAGGTAAATTGGGATCGTTCAAGTCATGCAGGTGAGTGCAGGTTGGACGTGAAGTCTCAGTATAAAGTCTGAGAAGGAAAGGAGAGGCTGTCGCGATCGTGAGCGCACAGGACTCAGAAACTTCATCACTTTTGGGGGGTGATTGAAGACTGAGCACAGGGAGTGTGCGAGAAAGTTCTCTGAAGGAGTCAGAGGAACAAAGCTCAGAAGGATTAGCACCTTTGTTCTCATTTGCACTGGACGAAGGTGGCGAAGCGGAGAAACCCTTCACATAGGAAGAGAATCGACGACTTTCATATGAGGAAAGAAGTCGCGAAGCGCCTTGACCGTCCGATCACAGAGGAGTTGCGAGAGGGTTAAACTTGCAGGTGCACAAGAGAACCCATCATCGTCGCACATCGGCAAATCGGGTTTGGCGAGTGCAAAGATTACATGCACGTCGAAATCGCGACCCGCGATTTCCCGATTTAGCGGGAGTCGTCGATCCTCAGAGGAGCAGGTGGCACAAATCCGGGGTATCGAAGTTTCGGTATTCGGGGTTCCCAGCAGCAGGGAACTTTGGTAGTGTGGATCCGTGATCCGCAAAGTCCCGAGATTTACGTGGCAGCGTGGGGCCCGGGAGACTTAGTGGAGGACAGGTGGCCTCACATTGGGGATCGGCACCTCGGCACTCGGAGGTTCAAAACATAAGCGTTCGGCGTCGTGAGTGGCGATTTCCCGAAGCATTGACCGTTGACCGTCGGCACTCGGGATTCGGCGGTTGAGTGACTGAGAGCAGGATCACGAACCTCGCGATATCGCGAGACCTGATCTCCCGAGTTCCGAAGGGAGAATCGCGTGGCAGTATTTATGTGGGTAAAGAATTCCCGAGGGGAATAGGAGGGGTTCAAACCCTTCGGGCCGTGGATAGTGAAGGTCCTGGTGGAGCGACCGTGCCGCCGAGGGTGGGGTTGCGTCATAGGTGTAGGCAGCTTATAGGTAAATATAAAAAATTGAATTGGCTGCCAACAATGGTGACACACTGGTAGAAGCAGTTATCTCTGTCAAAAGAAATAAATTCAGATTAGGACAGCAAAGAAAATTTCAACTCAAAAACAACAACCAGAAAATCATACAAACATCATCATTTACCATCTTTTCCAGCAGTGTTTTAAGAGATGAAAACCAATAACAGTCTTAAGATCAGCAAGTCACGATATTAAAGATAAAATCTTCAATACTATTGGCATGGCCACTGGTGCCAGCAGGTGTCCATAGCCTCGACAGGGTTTCCATTTAACCCACTCTGACATCTGTATCCTGTCAAGAAGTTCTAGATCAGAATAAAGGACATTAAAGAGGTTTCTCATATTTTTTACATATTTTCATGTACCCAACATTGCTTTGCTGCCAGCGGGCCTGTTCAGTACCCCGACGAAGTTGTCTTGGCGCCATGCATGCATTTACCCGTTGCCAGCAGACCTGTTCAGTATTCCGACGGGTTTACAAGCACTTCCCACAGCTCTTATTAATAATTTTATTTTGTTTTTATTTTGTATATATATAGCTGAGTGGGGTGACGCTGATAATCTTGATATTTTAACATATTTTTTCAGACTTCATCATAATTTTTTAACACTGTCCTTTATTCAGCTCCAGAAATGTTTTTTTTATAAAAACAACTTCCTACAACAGGGAGACATCTTTTGAGTCATTCCTTTACGGAAAAGGGACAGCGTAAAAAGATAATAGATGATCATGACAAACTTTGCTCAAAGATTGAAATCAGTAAACTTCTTTCAAACAACAAAATTTTTCCAACGTAGATATCAATTTAGCAATATATCACTGATGTTTGTACAAACTTTCAGAAGTTATTTCAGCGAAGAAATTTTTCTATCGTCTTTGTCTGAATGGCTTAGTGCACAGGTATGCGTATTTTTCAAAAAAGATAAAAAACTGATCAATTCAAATCAAAATCAAAACAGAAAGCAAACGAAAAATGAAAACAAAAATGAAATATCTACATAATATACAAGGGTAGTTATCAAACAAAGTATCTTTTCAAGGCTTGGCCATTCACTGGATAGGTGTCAAGATGCCCTTCAAGATTCTGTAATCGAAATGAACTAGGACCCAACTTTTCAGCAATTAAAAATGGCCCAAGCCATAAGTTTTGAAAGTTGGTGTGCACACCCTTTCCTTCATGTGGTTTGTCCCACTTCAAAACGAGATCGCCTACTTCAAAATTCCTATTAGAAGCAGAATTAGAATCGAACCAACTTTTAATCAATTGTTGATGTTGATCTAACTTACGCTTAGCTTGGGTTCTTACTTCTTCCAACTTCATCAAAGCGTTAATGCGGCTTTCTAAAGGGGGACAATCTTCTTCTTGGACTTTTTGTGACAACTGAAGCGAAGGAAGAAGAATGTGAGGTGGTAGAATGGCTTCTCTGCCATAAACGAGAAAAAAGGGGGAGTTACCTATAGCGGATTTGGGTATTACCCTATCATCCCATAGTGCATTCAGTAGTGCATTGTGCCAATTCTTGTGATTTTTAACCACTGCCCTCTTGATAATTTTGATCAAGTTCTTGTTTGTTGATTCTGCTAAGCCGTTGCCCTAGGGGTAATAACTAGCAGAATACTTCAACTTTATTCCTTTCTCCAAAGAAAACTCACTCATCTCAAGAGAAGAAAAGTATGAAGAATTATCAAAGACTAGACAATCAGGGATACTGAAATGGGTGATAATATTCGAGTTTAGAAAAACAATCACCTGACTTGTGTTAACAGTTCTTAGCGCGGCAGCTTCGGACCATCGTGTAAAGTAGTCTGTGGCTGTCACAATATACTTGTGCTATTATGAGGATGGTGGGTTAATAAGACCTATGATATCAAGGCCCTATTGCTGGAAAGGAGAATCTACTGAGACGGGTTGCAAGGGAAAGGCTGGTTTTTGCAACCGCCCTGATGCTTTTTGACAGATGATACATTTACGACACAAGGCATGGGCATCCCAAAAAAGAGTGGGCCAGTAGTAACCAGCTCTTAAAACCTTATGAGTAGTAGTTTTTCCACCGAAGTGACCACCAACTTCTCCTGCATGCAACTTAAGCAAGACTTTTTCTGCTTCGTCTTTTTCGAGGCAGCGCATCAGTACGCCGTCAAAATTCTGACAAAACAATATATCATTAACTAGATGAAAGGAGGCATAATTTAGTCTCAACACTCTTCTCTTGGCGGGGTCAAGGTGACGAGGTGCTGATCCATGTTTGAGACAGTATCTAATATCGTCGTACCAGGGACTAACGAGGTTTTGCACACAATAAATTAAACTTTGATCGCATTGTTCTGGGTTTGACGTATCACTATCTTCTTGCTGTCCTGTTTCAACAACCAACTTACACAATCCTTGGCCTCTCACAATCTGAGCCGGGGTGATTTCTAAGTCATACTCTTGCAAGGAGGTGACCCAGTTAGCTCTCTTCTCTCCTAACTCCTTCTGCACTAACAAGTTCCTTACGGTAGGGTAGGGGACAATGATTTTCGTCCTTGACTTCAAAAGATAGGACCGGAAATGCTTAACTTCTTTGAAAACAGCGTAGGCTTGCCGATCAACCATTGGATAGTTAAGTTCAACACCTTTGAAAGTAGAGCTCATAAAGGTGATGGGTACTTCATTATTATCATAATTCTTCTGAGTAAGGACTACAGCATAGAAACGATCAGAGGCAAAAGTATAGAGTGTAAAATCTTAAGAGAAGTCAGGGCTCATGAGAGACGGAGCATTTATTATGGCCTTCTTTATGGCATTAAAAGCTTGGTTTTCTGTGGGTCCCCAGTGATATTGAGTGTCTTTCTTAATCAGGTTCTGTAAAGGCCTTACCATTTCATAGAAACTGGGGACAAATCTTCTCACGAAATTAATCTGGCCTAAGAAAGACTACATGGATTTTTTGGATGTAGGTGGGGGAAGTTTAGCGATGACTTGAGTCCTTTTGGGGTCAATAATCATCCCATCACTAGACACAATGAATCCTAGGAGTTTACCATGTTCTACTGCAAAGATGGACTTCTTGGGGTTCAAGGAGATGTCGTATTTACGACATCGTAGCAGAACAGCTCGTAAGTGAGCTAGATGATCGTCTTTGTTTTTAGAATAAATGGTCACATCATCTAAGTAAACTATGACAGAGTGATTGATTAAGCCTCGAAAAGCAATGTCCATTTCTCTCTGAAAGGTAGCACCAACATTAATCAATCCAAAGGGCATTTTGCGATAAGCATAAGTGCCCCACGGGGTACGAAAGGTAGTTTTTAGTTGGTCTGGCGGAGACATCAAGACTTGGTTGTATCCGGAGAAACCATCCAGTAAGGATAGCCTCTCGGAACCAGATACTTGTTGAAGGATTTGTTCCATGGGTGGGACAGGATAGTTGTCTTTGTCAGACTCTTTATTGAGGTTTCGGAAATCAACACAAAGTCGGATTTCCCTATTTTTCTTCTGTACTAGGACGAGGTTGGAAACCCATTGAGTGTGCCTAACAGGAAAAATTATTTTAGCACCTAGGAGCTTATTCAATTCTTTTTGAATGGTTGGTTCAAGTTTAGGGTGCATCTTCCTCGGTTTCTGTTGGAAGGGTAAGGTTTGGGGCTTCATCGGGATGACATGCTGTATAATATTAGGATCGAACATTTTAAGATCATCGTATGTCCATGCAAAGACATCCTTAAATTATTTAAACAATTTAACAAAAGTAGCTTTTCCTTGCTTAGAACATCCCAAGCCTAAGTTAATGCACTGAGGATTTTCACTAGTTCCTAAATTAACTTTTTTCATAAGACAACGAGGAACTATTAGTTTTACAATTGACTGTCTTTTTAAAATTATCTTCAAAATCATAAAACTTTTCTAATCTAACTATGGATTTGGGTATGTAATTTACCATGTCTGATAGAGCTTCAAGAGATTTTGGATCAGTATTACCGTAAAATCGTGCAAATTGTCGTCGTGCGTGCGTTCATCTATCACTGCGCCTTGAAAGGTTTCTTCCATGTGCAGAAATTTAATGATTTGTTGATCATCGTCAAATACTCTCCAGTTTGTGATATTGTCAGGAACAGATGGTCGAAACAATAGCTCGACGGAGAATGCGTTTGGGGATAAGCCTTCTATAGGAAGAAGTTTAGAGGCCACATTAGCTAGTAGATCTGCTTCAGCATTACTTAATCTAGGAATGGAATTTATATTGAAAGCGGAAAATTTATTCATTAAACTCCATACCTCAGACTGGTAACTTTTGAGATGCGGGGAAAGATAGTGTATAGAGTCCCTTACCTGTATGACCACTATTTCAGAGTCACCAAATACAACCAGGTTTTGAATGTCCATATCCAAGGCTTTTCTGAGACCTTGCAGTAAAGCCTCATATTCTGTGGTATTGTTAGTACATTCAAATTCTAGTCTACAATCCATTAATGTCTTGTTACCTGCCGGGTCGATAATGATGCAGCTTGCACCAGCTCCTTCTTTAGACTTAGAACCGTCGAATTATAGAGACCAAATTTGATTTCCATCGGGCTCGTGGGACTGTTGCATAGAAGTTGTTGGTTGCACGTATGCTATGATCTCAGACTGCTGTTCAGGATTGATAATAGGTGAAACTTCAGCCATGAAATTTCTGAAGAAGGTGTCCATCCCTTGGACTTCAGATAAATCAACAGAAGGTGTATATGGTTCGTTAGGGTCATTCAAATCTGTGACTATGAACTTGAGGTAACGCTCACGATTCACCCTGATCTTGTTGGGCTTACCGTTCTCTGGAAGCCATAAGTGAGACCAGTCCGTCGCAAAGTAACCATGTGTTGATGGGAAAAATTGTCCGTCAGTCAATTGAGAGAATGGAACCGGTCTGGGGTTGTCTAATAACCCAAGCCATTTAGAATGAACCACCCTGACGGGTTTAACGGCTCCGTTGGCCGCTCTAAAGTCCTAGGGAAACCAAAGAGAAAACTAATCTAAACTAACTAATCTAACTAAAACAAATAAAAATAACTAAAACTAACTAAAACTAATAAATCAAAACTAAAACTAAATACAAATTATACTAACTATTATACTAATTACAATTACACTAACTCTACTAATTAACCGTCTAATTATCAATTATAATACAACTTATTCACAAATATACAATATACACAACTAGCAGATTTAAATAAAACCTGTAAAACTCAAATGCTTTCTGTCTTAAGACAGTCAGAGATCTTTTTGATTTTTTATATTTTATGAAAAAGAGATAAAACTAACTGAAATTAAATGATCTAATATACTAAATCTAACTTAAACTAATATATAAAATAAACTATTAATAAAAACAGTAAACAGACAAGCGACTAACTGACCTGAACGCGCTCCTAATTTGTCCTGCGTTTGATGTTTTTGAAGCTGGTCGGAGGAGGAAAATCACACCGGTTGATCCAAGAGCTTTTCGTAAACGATCGGCTGGGATTCTCTTCGAGTTATTTACAGGACAAACAAGACATAAAAGATCATAACAATTATATGATTATAAATTTCTGCAATAAGGGAAACCTGTTATGCAAGAAACTCATATTAAATAATTCAATTCATGAAGAAGATAAACCTATCATTCATAAGCTGAATTAGACAATTGTTATGTCTTTATACACTTGGAAGAAACCAGATATGGATTAAGTAACTAAAATTATATCATTTGCACATGATTTAGATAGCTAAAGTAGTCATAAACCAGATACAAATTGATATACACAACATGAAACAAAATGTTGATATAATGAGAAGCTAAAGCTATGTCAAAACACCAAATTCTGCTTCAGTCTGTATTATAACTCCATATCCTTGTTCTCCCACGAATGAGGATGAACCTTATTACAAAAATCATAAGTATATATAAGTCCTTTCACAAGGTAAAACCTCCTTGTGGATAATATAAAATTGTTTTACATAATCTAGGAAATATCCCAAAATCAACTAAACTAGGAAATCAAAATGCAAGAGAAATCTTTGAAATATCCCCTAACTGCTCATGAACTCTACTGCAATTTCGAATTGACCTGCAATAGACCACAAATATTAAATTAGAAATATATTTTCAGTAACAAAATAATAAAAATTGATCCTACAGACTTAGCTACAGAATCATCTGATTCTGTAGCTAGTCTAAAAAAGCATACAGGACTAGATAGCAATCAAATGAAATCTTTTCAAAAGAATCAAATCCAATTTAATTTAATTTTAATAAATATCCAAAACGAATCACTATGATTCCAATGAGTTTATCATTCAAATTAACAAAATCGAAAAGTGATTTAGTCAAAACAGGGATAAGACTGCTCTATTTTTCTTTTACCATAAAATATGGTTAAACCACAACAGGACTGTTCCATATTAATGAAATCATATCGGATAAGATATGATGTAATCTAACACAATCATAATCAATTTGTTACAGCTGTAACAATGTGCATAAGATTCATGTCATTTAATTGAATGCAAAGAATAGAAATGCTCTGTTTCAATCATAATCATAAGTCGAGTAAATGAGATCACATGTATCAGGATCATAATCGTTCTTCAACAAATCAAATCCATCTATTATGAAGCTATTTTGATACTCAATCGAACGCAAAAAAAATCACAAACCTTTCACTATACCTGTGAATCAAACTAGATTATTATGATAACCGTAAGCAAGCGATTTAGGTTAAAAAACGAATTCAAATGATAACCATCAGATAACCAAAATCGTGACAGGATTAATCAAGAACGGTTTGAAATGGATTTCGATTTGCATAGTAAGCAAACATGATTGATTAATTTGGAAACAATTAAATATAGAACAACATCACAACAATCAAACTCAAACAATCTGTTTATCAACTGTAGCACACAGATCACAATTAAACCAAATCTGAGCATGATTGTGTTTCAAACTAAATATGAAAAATTTCCTTTACAAACCAATTCATTAGAAGGCAAATAATCAAACGAATTCACACGAAGATTTACTCAAATCCAATCAAAATATATTGACTTCTATACTGGGCATAATCAAATCGTAAATCGAATTAAAATGTGTTTCTATTCAAAGCCAGTCCATATATAGAATGCATGCAATGTAACTAAGCAAATCAATGCTGGAAACATAGCTATTCAAAATGAATTCAAATTCGTTATATAAACAAGCGATTATTTACAAAATGAAATCATATCAAATTTTCCATACTTGTGTGACGATTGATCAAGGGTTTCAACAAGAAGTTGAAGCACAAGGTTGGACATGCAGAAGGGATTTGAAGCACAGATCTGGAGAAGTGATAAGCATTCTGGAAAATGCTCACAGACTCAAAACGCATGTTCCAGCCACTGAAAAATTGACCTGGAAAATGAGAGATAGATCTCTGTATCCACTCAATTTCTGAGGAAACTGCCCATGAAGAGGGTAAAGGGGCTAAAAACGGTTCTAGGTTTTCAACGGTTTGAGCTAATTCAAATCCGTTTGCCCAGAATCGCTCACGCAAAAATGTGACTCTGGGGGCAATTACGGGGCAGTTTTCTCTGGCAAAATGAAAACACAACCGAATCTGAAAACCATGAGGGTTCAATTCACCCTTTAGGAGCTAGGAGATAACACACAGTGAGCTGGGCTAAGGGACAAGGGTTTGAACAGAGTAGGCTTAGAGATTTTCCCAAAAATCAACAAAGATAACCCTGGTAAGGAGGTAGGCATTAATGCAAAGTGTGCGAGGGTGGTAGAGATTACTTCTTCCATGCATAAGAGTTATTATGAAAGTACAACCGCCAGTTTACATAGTAGTTCAACCCATTATAGCATAGTTTGACAATGATGCGAATTAGCCGACCAATGAATCAACCGACAAGTGTATAAACCAACGTGCAATCAATCGTTGTGCCAAAGATTTTAAACCATAAATCATTCCAATTGAAACCAAAATCAAACATTAACCATGCGCCAATGTGCATTCATATAATCAACCAACCAATAGTTATGAAAACATTAACATAGGAATTATATTTAAAAATATATGTATGAAAGATTTAAACATAATACCCATATATCTTATGAAACTAAAGATTGAGTAGATCAAATAAGAAGCCAATCCAAATACCAATGCATTACATACTTAATGAAATCAAGTCACATAATTAATCTAAAATGTCCAATGAGTATAGTTCAAAAGTTTTTCCAGCTACACAATGATAAGTGAAATGTAAGCGCAAAGGGCATATCAATCGAAAGGATGACGACAATTCAAACAATGATTCTAATGTGACTTTGAAGGACTAAGATTTCACGCTTACAGACGTGAAAACAAAATGAAGATAGGCGTGCGAAAAGGCGCAAAGAATAAAAAGCGTCATTCATTTGAAAATTGCGACGGAAAATCGATGTTTGCGAAACATTGGTGTAGGTAGCTTATGAGACAATGAAAAATATGAATTGGCTACCAACAATGGCGACACACTGGTAGAAGCAGTTATCTCTGCCGAAAGGAACAAATTCAGATTAGGACAGCCAAAAAAATTTCAACTCAAAAATAACAACCAGAAAATCGTACTAACATCATCATTCACCATCTTTTCCAGCGATGTCTTAAAAGATGAAACTAATAATAGTCTTAAGATCAGCAAGTCACGATATTAATGATAAAATATTCAATACTGTTGGCATGGCCACTACTGCCAGTAGGTGTCCATAGCCTCGACAGGGTTGCCATTTAACCCACTCGAACATCCATATCCTGTCAAGAAGCTCTGGATCAGAGTAAAGGACTTTTAAAAAGGTTTCTTACAAAATTTTTTTACAGATTTTCATATACCCAACATTGCTTTGCTGCCAGCAGGCCTGTTCAGTACCCCGACGAATTTTTCTTGGCGCCATGCTTGCATTTACCCGCTGCTAGCGGACCTGTTCAGTATCCCGGCAGGTTTACAAACACTTCCCACAGCTCTTATTAACAATTTTATTTTGTTTTTCTTTTATATATGTCTGAGCGGGGTGACGTTGAAAAAATCTTGGTATTTTATCATATTTTTTTTGACCTCATCAGAATTTTTTGACACTGTCCTTTATCCAGCTCCAGAAATGTTTTATTTCTAAAACAACTTACTATGACAGGGAGACATCCTTTTTGAGTCATTCCTTTATGGAAAAGGGACAGCGTAAAAATATAATAGATGATCATGACAAACTTTGCTCAGAGATTGAAATTAGTAAACTTCTTTCAAACAACAAAATTTTTCCAACATAGATATCAATTTCAACAATATATCATTGATGTTTGTACAAACTTTCAGAAGTTATTTCAGGGAAGAAATTTTCTATCGTCTTTGTCTGAATAGCTCAGTGATGTAGGTAGGTGTATTTCCGAAAGCAAAAACTGGTAAGCATAAGGGAGAAATCAAAACACACCAGCTAAGAAAAAAAAAAATTGGAAAGAAAAGAAATCCAAACAAAAAAAACAAAAAACAAATATGCACAGAAGGTGTATCTGAAAACCTCATGCAACAATCCCCTGGGAAAGTGAAAGAAAGTAGGAAAATCCTGAATGATGGGAAAGTAGTCCTACTCATGGTATCTTGGGTCAAGGTTGATTTAGATTCATTTATCTCTTTACTAAGATTTTCATGATGATATTGCGTTTTTTGAAAATAAACGTTCAACTAAGAGTAAAGAGAAAAAGGATTAAGGGAACTTCCCTGACAACAACCGTATTATGGTTCTCGTGGTGCGCCCACTTGTGTTCATGACTGCATTATTAAAAACAAAACTAGTGAGAAATCAAACTGAAAGAAAAACCTATTCCTAAACCTACCCTAACTACTAAACAAATAAGGATGCTACGTGAATTCATGTTTCCAATGTAGCCATCGGAGCAACTCTAATCCTGCAATGAAAACAAGATCAAGCATTATTAATAAGAATGTTATTATATCAACAACTGACAGAAACATATCACGCTTACCTTCATAATCAACATCTAGAAACAAAGTAAGCTTGATCTTACCATTTCCTTAAATATTCTTGTCGTATGAATCCTCCAGCCATTGCGCAATCTTGTCGTGATAAGGGTCATAATGGCATGGGTGAGTGTAAGTAGTTTTGAAAAATTTGTTAGGATGACGAGGAAATGGAATAACCTTTAGCCAAGGCTGAAATGCCCCATCCTCCTTACAGTTCTCTAAGTACTCATTAATTTCTTCACATGGAGGATCTAAAAGAAATATGTCATGCCTACTTCCAAGATACTTGGGTAAAAAGAAAGCAAGCCCAACTTTGTCTTTATTGTGAAATTTTTTCATATATGAATATTCAAGCCATCCTAAGATCCTGTCACAAAAATGCGGATGCAAACCATGACTTTGATGAAATGAATATATCAATGGAAAGCTCATCATAGGAGGATTCATGCAATCAATTGGATCATTGGTTTGAATGTTTATTTCAATGCGGTTGATCATTTCAAAATGTGAAGCATCAACATTAAGATTCGAGCTAAGTAAAGAACGAGTATGAAACTTACAATGTTTGATCTCCATAAAACATAATGCATTGTCTTTTTCAGCCATAAACTGTGTAAAATCATCTCGCAACGTGTCCTCTTCCCATGTGAGCGATGAAAGTGAACAAGCATCAAATCCAAGTTTATCAATGTTAGGTTTGGAATTGATTTCACCAAAATTTAGCATATCGAAAGGATATGATTGTGGTGGAAAAGAGTAGGATGTTGTAGGTAAGATGTCAAGTCCACCAGAATCTAGGAATAGATCAGGATATAAAGAATAAAAGGAATAAAAAATAAGCAGATAAAAAGAATCTCTTGAACTATGATACTCAACGATGGTATTCTCAAGATAATTTTCTTCACTTTCTTTAAAACCCTTACTCTGATTTGGTGACGAATTCCTCAACATAATATGATCATCTGGATTTGCCTTTTGTGTGACAGATAATTCAAAATTTATGTGGCAAGCATCTAGTCTTTCCTGTGAACAAAGTGCATTTTGAGGATGAAGGTTTAAAGTTTCTTCTTCTAGTTGCATAACTCCTTCTCTAATTAGTTTCATAGGACTACTAGAACATTCAAGAAGATTTTCGTTTCTTAAGTGTTCTTCAATGACTAATTTTAAATGTTGATTAGAGCATGAGTTACAAGAATGAGGGTATTCACCTTGAGCCAGAAACAAATCATCTTCCATACTAGTCTTAGACTGAAAATACAATGATTCAAAGGAAAAACCAATTTGGTTGTCAATAAGAACTTGATCAATAGATTCTAACTCCCTAGCTTGTTCAACATTATCGGAAGAATTTTCCTCTTCTTGCGAAGAAGATTGTTCTTGCAATTGGGTGATAGGATTTGCAATTAGTTCTTTGTTCGTGATTGAACATGACGGAATGGAAGGGATGGAAGGATCATAGAAGAGATTTAATGCCAATGACATGTCATCGAGATTAAATTTACAGAGGATATGATATACTTTTTCCAAAAAGCCTTCTGAAGATGGATCGTCGTTGATTAGCGAAGTATGAAATTCTTCACATAATTGATCAAAATCATAAATTTCAAAAGCATCTAGAAACTCATCTACAAATTGAAACCAATCAAAGATGTGACATGCTGGAAAGGATTCAAACCATTGTTTGATTTGACCTCTAAAAGTAAAAGTGAACAGCCTGCATAAAACTCCCAAATCTGAGATGTCATGTTTGATGCATTTGCACCAAAACTTGTTAAGGTGGTCTTTAGCAGATAAGTTGTCTTCACCATCAAAGGTGAGTTTGGACAAGCAAGAGACTGTCTCGGTGGAAACATTGGGTAATGAGAAGTTGAAAGCATGTTCCAACATAGTGATTTGGGGAGCCATGAGGGAAATTGAATAAATTTGAAATAAAGGCTCCTACAAGGCCATCTTGTCAGTTGGCCCTCCTTCTAGAACCATTTGTTGACGGGCGAAATTGTTCGTCCGTCAATTGAGAGAATGGAACCGGTCGGGGGTTGTCTAATAACCCAAGCCATTTGGAATGAACCACCCTGACGGGTTTAACGGCTCTGTCGGATGCTCTAAAGTCCTAGGGAAACCAAAGAGAAAACTAATCTAAACTAACTAATCTAACTAAAACAAATAAAAATAACTAAAACTAACTAAAACTAATAAATCAAACTAAAACCAAACTAAAACTAAATACAAATTATACTAACTATTCTACTAATTACAATTACACTAACTCGACTAATTAACCGTCTAATTATCAATTATAATACAACTTATTCACAAATATACAATATACACAACTAGCAGATTTAAATAAAACCTGTAAAACTCAAATGCTTTCCGTCCTAAGACAGTTAGAGATCTTTTTGATTTTTTATATTTTATGAAAAAGAGATAAAACTAACTGAAATTAAACGATCTAATATACTAAATATAACTTAAACTAATATCTAAAATAAACTATTAATAAAAACAGTAAACAGACAAGCGACTAACTGACCTGAATGCGCTCCTAATTTGTCCTGCATTTGATGTTTTTGAAGCTGGTTGGAGGAGGAAACTCGCACCGGTTGATCCAAGAGCTTTTCGTAAACGATCGGCTGGGCTGCTCTTCGAGTTATTTACAGGACAAACAAGACATAAAAGATCATAACAATTATATGATTATAAATTTCTGCAATAAGGGAAACCTGTTATGCAAGAAACTCATATTAAATAATTCAATTCATGAAGAAGATAAACTTGTCATTCATAAGATGAAATAGACAATTGTTATGTCTTTATACACTTGGAAGAAACCAGATATGGATTAAGTAACTAAAATTATATCATTTGCACATGATTTAGATAGCTAAAGTAGTCATAAACCAGATACAAATTGATATACACAACATGAAACAAAATGCTGATATAATGAGAAGCTAAAGCTGTGTCAAAACACCAAATTTTGCTTCAGTCTGTATTATAACTCCATATCCTTGTTCTCCCACGAATGAGGATGAACCTTATTACAAAAATCATAAGTATATATAAGTCTTTTCACAAGGTAAAACCTCCTTGTGGATAATATCAAATTGTTTTACATAATCTGGGAAATATCCCAAAATCAACTAAACTAGGAAATCAAAATGCAAGAGAAATCTTTGAAATATCCCCTAACTGCTCATGAACTCTACTGCAATTTTGAATTGACCTGCAATAGACCACAAATATTAAATTCGAAAGATATTTTCAGTAACAAAATAATAAAAATTGATCCTACAGACTTAGCTACAGAATCATTTGATTCTGTAGCTAGTCTAAAAAAGCATACAGGACCAGATAGCAATCAAATGAAATCTTTTCAAAAGAATCAAATCCAATTTAATTTTCTTTTAATAAATATCCAAAACGAATCACTATGATTCTAATGAGTTTATCATTCAAATTAACAAAATCAAAAAGTGATTCAGTCAAAACAGGGATAAGACTGCTCTGTTTTTCTTTTACCATAAAATATGGTCAAACCACAACAGGACTGTTCCATATTAATGAAATCATATCGGATAAGATAYRAWGTAATCTAACACAATCATAATYGATTTGTTACRRCTGTAACAATGTGCATAMKATTCATGTCATTTAATTGAATGCAAAKAATAGAAATKCTHTGTTTCAATCATAATCATAAGTCGAGTAAATGAGATCACATGTATCAGGATCATAATCGTTCTTCAACAAATCAAATCCATCTATTATGAAACTGTTTTGATACTCAATCGAACACAAAACAAATCGCAAACCTTTCACTATATCTGTGAATCAAACTAGATTATTATGATAACCGTAAGCAAGCGATTTAGGTTAAAAAACAAATTCAAACGATAACCATCAGATAACCAAAATCGTGACAGGATTAATCTAGAACGGTTTGAAATGGATTTCGATTTGCACAGTAAGCAAACAGGATTGATTAATTTGGAAACAATAAAATATAGAACAACATCATAACAATCAAACTCAAACAATATGTTTATCAACTGTAGCACACAGATCATAATTAAACCAAATCTGAGCATGATTGTGTTTCAAGCTAAATATGAAAAATTTCCTTTACAAACCAATTCATTAGAGGGCAAATAATCAAATGAATTCACACGAAGATTTACTCAAATCCAATCAAAATATATTGACTTCTATACTGGGCATAATCAAATCATAAATCAAATTAAAATGTGTTTCTATTCAAAGCCAGTCCATATATAGAATGCATGCAATGTAACTGAGCAAATCAATGCTGGAAACAGAGCTATTCAAAACGAATTCAAATTCGTTATATAAACAAGCGATTATTTACAAAATGAAATGATATCAAATTTTCCATACCTGTGTGACGATTGATCAAGGGTTTCAACAAGAAGTTGAAGCACAAGGTTGGACAGGCAGAAGGGATTTGAAGCACGAGTCTGGAGAAGTGATAAGCATTCTGGAAAATGCTCATAGACTCAAAACGCATGTTCCATCCACTGAAAATTTGACCTGGAAAACGAGAGCTAGATCTCTGTATCCACTCAATTTATGAGGAAACTTCTCATGAAGAGGGTAAAGGGACTAAAAACGGTTCTGTATTTTCAACGGTTTGAGCTAATTCAAATCCGTTTGCCCAGAATCGCTCACGCAAAAACGTGACTTTGGGGGAAATTACGGGGCAGTTTTCTCTGGAAAAATGAAAACACAACCGAATCTGAAAACCATGAGGGTTCAATTCGCCCTTCAGGAGCCAAGAGATAACACACAGTGATTTGGGCTAAGGGACAAGGGTTTGAACATAGTAGGCTTAGAGATTTTCCCAAAAAGCAACAAAGATAACCCTGGTAAGGAGGGAGGCATTAATGCAAAGTGTGCAAGGGTGGTAGAGCTTGCTTCTGCCATGCATAAGAGTTAACCAAAATCAAACATTAACCATGTGCCAATGTGCATTCATATAATCAACCAACCAATAGTTATGAAAACATTAACATAGGAATTATATTTAAAAATATATGTATGAAATATTTAAACATAATACCCATATATCTTATGAAAATAAAGGTTGAGTAGATCAAATAAGAAGCCAATCCAAATACCAATGCATTACATACTTAATGAAATCAAGTCACATAATTAATCTAAAATGTCCAATGATTATAGTTCGAAAGTTTTGCCAGCTGCACAATGATAAGTGAAATGTAAGCTCAAAGGGCATATCAATCGGAAGGATGACGACAATTCAAACAATGATTCTAATGTGACTTTGAAGGACTAAGATTTCATGCTTACAGTCATGAAAACAAAACGAAGATAGGTGTGAGAAAAGGCGCAAAGAATAAAAAGCATCGTTCATTTGAAAATTGCGACGGAAAATCGATGTTYCCGAAACATTGGTGTAGGCAGCTTATGAGACAATGAAAAATATGAATTGACTGCCAACACCATGTAGCTACTCCGACCAGTCCCTACTCAAAAATAGACCATACACTTCTGGAATATCCACAACAATTATATCAATAACCTGATGAACCTTTGGGTTAGACGATAATCTAATCAATACATTTTTTAGTTCGCCTATAACTTTAACATTTGTCCGATCAAGTTGTATGATTTTCAAAGTAGATGGTTCCACTTTAGCATTAATATTTTGGCAAACAGACCAAGGCATCACATTAGATGACGCTCCTGAGTCAACCATACAATTATGCACATTTGTGTTGAAAATCTCGAAAGTTAAAAGGAAAGGAGGTATATTTTTGCGAGTACTAAGAGTAGTAGCTTGTGGCTTATTACTCGCAGTTTCTAATGCTACTTTATCTACATTATTTACATTATTTACATTATTTACAGGGGTTACAGGAGGGCTTCCTTTATCTTGAGGATCAGGATTATTTTTAGTGGAAGTCTTCTGCGAAACGTTTCTTTGCACAACCTTGTTACCATTTGAATTACCATTCTTGTCGTTCTCTAAAATATTCTGCAACATTTTCTGTAACAAAAATGGAAACTTCTGTAACTCATAAATAGAAATGTTAGCCCTTAATTTTTTAAGATCTTCAACAACATCATAATCTAATTTGGGGCCGACATTGCTCTCTTTAGCTTCTGCTGATTTAGATGGCTTTGGAGGTGAAGTTGTAGTGTTCTCGGTAGAAGGCTTGTTTGTTGTCTTACTCCTAGTGTTGTAAGGGTGAACAGTCCCGAAGTTGGCTTGAAAGATGTTGTCCGAGAAATGTCCAAAGATGTTTGGAGAAGACTCTTCTTCTTGAATTGTTTCCTGTTCAACTACCTCCTGAGGAATCTCAGGTGGCATCAAGTTATCTTGGGCTTCTAGAATTGTTTGAAGGGCACATTGCAAACTTTCTAGGTTTAAGCCTTTGGGGTTTGGGTTAGGTCAGTTGGTAGGAAAAGGATTTCAAAAAGGGGGTTTGTAGGGTCCTTTACTCGAGGAAGCTTCTTCAGTTGACCTTTTTAAATCTATAACTTGATTAGACAATTTTTGAACAACTTTAGTTAAATTTTCCAAATCAGAGTTTTCAGGTTGTGTTTTGCTTTGAGTAGGTCTGGGGAGAATTTCAATCTTCTTTTTTGGAAGAAGAACTAGTTTCAGTTTCGTTGCTAGAAGAGTCCTTAAGACTAAGTATATCTTTTTCAATCTGGATAGCCTCCTCGAAGGCTTCTAACAACGTAGCCTTTTTAGATCATTTTACCCAAATAGCTATACTTTGATGTAGAGATTTAGTGTAGTAAGCTATTACAAGACTCTCAGTCGGCATAGAATCTGTAGGGATTTGATTTTTAAGCGTTAAGAATCTTTTATTAAAATCTTTAAATTTTTCTTTTGGGTTCATTTTTAAGCTTGAAAGATTCATGACTAAGACTTCCGAAGGTTTACCATCTCCGAATTTTTCCAAAAAGCATGACTCAAACTTTTCCCAAGACACGATGGTATGGGGATGTTGAGCAAAGTACCAAGTGGAAGCATTACCCTCAAAAGTATAAGGGAACAACCTACAGACAACGTCTATTTGTTCAACATTACGGAGTCTGATGGCTAACATAAATTTTTTGATATGATCTTCAGCTATCTGCTTCGAATCAGGATCAAACTTAGGAAGCCATTTCTCCGGGTGTTTAGGTAAAGGGTGCTGGGCTCCAGGTACAGCTACAACATCCTGGTCCAACCAGGGTCTAGCAGGATTGTTCTGATTTTCCATTGGGGTAGTGGGTGTGGAAGGCTGAGAAGGTGAGTTGCCTTTGTCAGAAGAGGAATCTCCTCTAGAAGAGGAAGGAGATGAGGGAGGTGGTGAAGGAGGTATCCCAGATCCTCTTGCAGCAGGATTTGTGTTTGGATCTGTAGGATTCATAGCGGGGTTAATGTCACCTAATTGTTCTCTAATATCATAGAAGTCTAAAGGTTGACCCCACGGACGTTTTGGTTGCCTAAGATGAGATAAGGCACTATGTGTTTTAATAAGAGACTGGAAGATAATCTCTTGTGTATCACCACCTATAGGATTAGGGGTTGCTGGCTCAACTGTGATCTGCGGATATTTGGTTGAAGTAGTTGTTGTTTGAAGGGGAATATTATCTTGTGAATGGCTTCTAGTCACTATAGGTGAGCGATTAGGGGGGGGAGGAGTCTTGCGATCACCTCGTGCCATTAATTAAGTTCAATCCCTCCTTCTATCGCCATTTGTTGACGGGTGAAATTGACCGTCCGTCAACTGAGAGAGTGGAACCAGTCCAGGGTTGTCTAATAACCCAAACCATTTGGAATGAACCACCCTAACGAGTTTAGCGACTCCGTTAGCGGCTCTAAGGTTCTAAGAAAACCAAAGAGAAAACTAATCTAAACTAACTAATTTAACTAAAACAAATAAAACAAACTAAAACTAAATAAAACAAGCTAACTAAACTAACTAACAATAAATAAAAGAAACTATTACTAACACTAAAACAAACTAATACACTAATCTAATTTAACTACTAAAACAAACTAACTAATATTCTATCTATAAATTACTAACTAATACTATACTAACTAATATCTGAAATAAAACTTATCTACAAAATATACAATATTCACAAAATACAGATTTTAATAAAACCTGCAAAACTCATTAGCTATCTGCCCTAAGACAGAGGAAGGTATTTTTTTTTTTTTTTTTTTTTTATAACTTTGTAAACAAGAAATCAAACTTACTGAAATTAAACAATCTAATATACTAACTCTACATATATCTAACTAAACTTATATCTAAACTAGGCTACTAATAATATACTAAACAAATGACAAACTGACCTGGAAACGCTCTAGATTTGTCCTGTGTATGATGACTTTGAAGCTGGTCGGAGGAAGGAAACTCGCACCGGATGATTCAGAAGCGTCTCGTAAACAATAGGCTGTGCTGCTCCTTGAATTGTTTACAGGAAAAACAAGACATAAAAAATCATAACAATCATATGATTTATAAATCTCTGCAATAAGGGAAACCTGTTATGCAAAAACTTATATTTAATAATTCAACTTATGAAGAAGAGAAATTTGTCGTTCACAAACTGAATCGAACAATTGCTATGTTTTTTAGACACTTGGAAGAAATCAGATATGGATTATATTGATCAAAACATATCATTTGCAAAGATTAAGATAGCTAAAGTAGTCATTAACCAAATGCAAATAGATACACATAAACATAAAACAAAATATTGATATTATGAAAAGCTAAAGCTGTAGCAGAATATCAAATTCTGACTCAGTCTGTATTAAAATTCCATATCCTTGTTCTCCCAACAATGAGGATGATCCTTATTACAAAAATAATAAGTATTTATAAGTTTCTCCACAGGGTAAAACCTCCCTGTGGCAGTTATCAAACTGTTTACATAATCTGGGAAGATATTCCCAAAATCAACTAAACTAGGAAACTAAAATGAAATCAAAATATTTCAAATATCCTCTAACTGCTCATCAAATCCAATGCAATTTCGAATTCATCTGCAATGGACCAAAAATAACAAGTTAGAAAGATATTTTATTAGCAAAACAATAAAAATCTAATCCTACAGACTTAGCTACAGAATCATCTGATTCTCTAGCTAATCTAAAATAACATACAGGATCATAATTAGAATTGAATCAAATATTTTTAATAAAATCAAATCGAATTAACAACCAATAACAAATCATTTCATTTGAAAGTCTTATATCATTTGTAATCCAATAGAATCAAATTTCAATAACCGAATAGAGAAATAGGCATACTTTGCTTAGATCATAATTGGGTAGACAGAACCAATCAGTTTCAAAAATCGCTTCATATCCAAATCGTAAAGTAATGTAATCAAACAAATGGCAAGCAAACGTTGTGTTTTTCCAGCAACAGGAGATACGATCAGATCAAAACAGAATCGATTTAAAATTGTTATAACTGTCATTGCCATAGGTAGATTAACTCAAACAGGTACGAGAATCAACTCATAAAAAATCGTAACCAAATTAATTTGACCTTGATTAGAATTGACATAAATGATAATTGGTTATTGTAAAATGGGCAAATAAACTCGATTGGTTTTGAACAAAATCATTGATTTCAAACGAATCATGACCGAGTTTAACATAGAAACAAATCGTGAATCCAAATATAACCAATCTCATTTACAAATCAAATTCAAACAGAATATCCATCGCAAATACGAATCCAACTGATAACATAGTCGAGCTAACAATAAACCAATGCGAATTTACCGGCTTGGTTTTTAGCATACTCATTATGAATTAAATCTGTTTTATGATTTGAGCGAGTTTATACAGGCTTAAAATAAAAAGCAATGTTTCCGAAGAAACAGAGTCACATTGGAAATGATTCGAGTTGAAATCCTGTTCTTCGAAAGTCATATGGCACAACAAACCGTAACAATTAACCTCATCGAAATCGTTACCAATCATAGCATATACATTATAACGAAATCGAATCGAAATGTGATTATGTTCAAAATTGAATATGAGAAACAACTCCTGTCTAGAATAGATACAAACGACTTCAATTGACAGCAGAGTATCCATTTTAACTCAATTAAACAAATAAAATCCATACTAAGATCAATCAAATCGATGAAAATCTAAGAGAAGCTAAACTAGGAAAAACAAAATTCCATTTGGTCAAAGCAAAGCTACGTATAGAATGCATACAATGTGACAGATCCAACCAATGTTGTAAACAGAGCTATTCAAAACCGAATTCGAATTCGTTATATAAACAAGTGATATCAAAATATACCTGTGTGATGACGAGACTGCTCAATTATGCCAACTTAGAATTCACGACAGCCATGGCTAATTCCACATTTTTAAACAAGATGGAGCATGTCATCTTTTGTTTCTTGTCAGTCGCTTGTAGCTTGGCCTTTTGACTGGTAAGCAGTGCAACCTAGTCCCCCAAAGATTGAATTCTTGACTGTAGAATCGAAACATCAAGATAATATCGTTCTAACCATGAGCTGCATTGATCACAGGGTGGCACTGTTGGTTTAGATAGAGTAGGAGAGGATTTGGATAAATGACCAGGGGCTTCACGAGGCAGCATAATGCCTGGGTAGTTAGGATCGTCCTGTAGGCAGGGGGGTAGGTTTGACACAAAGTCATACGAGGGTTCGGCACACAAACCTTGCGAATAGGGGTATTCGCTAGCCAAGAAACGCTCTACTTCCAAATCAGAGTCCTCACTCAACATGATAGGGTTTGGATCGACAGGAGGTGTTGGCTTATTTCTTTCCATTCATGAAATTAAATGGGCATTCTTTTTTTCTTTGGCGTTTACAGTGGGTTTTTCCTTGGGCTTTTTGCCCATAGGCTTAATAGCCTCAACACTCTTGGTCACAGAGTGGGGTAGGTCGATAGGTGAATCAACTAAGGGTTTAGGTAGCAGGATGCTATAGGGTACTGGGGGTACAGCCTTAACCTCGCTCACCACAGGTTTGTCAACCTGTGTGGGGTTCGAATCCTCAAAATCATTCTGAGCAAGGAAATTGCTCCAACAATCTCCACGTAGACTCAAATGACAGACAATGATAAGCTTAACCAGCCCATAATGAAAAAGGCTACTATCAGCCTGGTTTCTTTTGTACTTCTTTGACATTTTAAACAGGCTTCTATGCAAATAATAGGGCATATTGAGCTAATAACCCATAAAAACCATAAGCAAACGCAGGTGGTGTAAGAACACAAACCCATAGCGACCCTCATAGGTGATAAACTGTTTGATTATCATCAATAAATCGTGCCAACGTTGTTTAAGCATGGTCACAGACATACCTCTATCACAAGAGGTGATTTTATGCGACTGGAAGAGCAGTGTCCATGGGACCTCCTCTACTTTGCAATTCTTGGACCATCGTTGTCCAGTGGCCGGTAAACCCGTAGCAAGATTGATAAACTATTCGTCAATTTCCAATTGAATATCGCTGACCTTGGCTCAACAGCCATCAAAGGTCATGGCGAATTGTCGAGCTATGCAGAGGTTAAAACCCTCGAATCTTTGTATAAATGGAAGCCACCCATTTTCCTCGAGGTCACTGCGGGCACTGTCAAACATCAACAGAGCCTGGTTGCCATTGGGTTCAGCCCTCATGACTGGGGCCATGGTGTGAGCACATGGTAAGGGTTTGGTTCGAATTCACCAATGCACAGGAGCAGAGTCATTCGGTCTAACAACAATGAACGACCAAAGGGGGAAAGCATTAATGTGCGCATGAAAGGGTGGTGGACTTATTCACCGCCATGCACAATAGTTATGGTAAAGTACAACCGCCAAGTTCTACATCTATTCAAACAATCATAGCATAGCTCAAAAACCATATCGTTTGGCTAACGAAAGGATCAAACGGTGAGTGTTATGCCGACGTGCCAAATCAACCATAGTTTTTAAAACCATTGACATTCAACATGAAACTAACCCCAAATGTTAACCATGTGCCATTGTATAAATGTTTAATCAAAAGTTTTAAACCATTGTGCCAATCGAATTCAAAAAATTGACAAGCCAAGAGCTATAAAAAGATTAACATAAGGATCACATCATATATATAAAAACAAAAATAAATCATGACCCCTATGCAATTCATAAAATCAATGATTAGGCAAGTCACAAAAAGTATAAACCTATATGCTCAGTGTCTCACAAACTTAATAAAATCAAGTTATGCAATCAATAAAAGAATGTCCAAATAGGCATAGTTCGAAAATCCTTTCAGCCACATAACGATAAACAAAAGGTAAGTTCCATAGAAAATATCGATAAAAAGATGACGATAGTTTAGATAGTGATCGAAATGTGACCTCAAAAGGAGAAGTTTTCACGCTTACAGTCGTGAAAACTTAATGGAGACAAATTTGCAAGTGTCGCAAGAAATGAAAATATCGTCTATTTGAAAAATGCGACGACAATTTGAAGTTCAGAAGACATAGGTGTAGGCAGCTTATAGGTAAATAGAAAAAATTGAATTGGCTTCCAACAGGGTCCTATACTAATTTATTCCTATACGCCTCTCTAACATGTTTCAAATGCTTGCCAATCCTTTTTAGGACTTCCGACTTATTGAACGAGTCACCAAGCTTGCCAACCAGTCTGGAGATAAGAAGGCTTTTCAGTTTGGAATCTTGTCTATTCCATCATAGTCGAATGGTCGGCCCAAAAATTTCTAATGCATAGTCATGCAAACTATTGTAGAACGCATTGTTTCCTTTAAAACATTGTCATCATTATTAATTTAAATTTCACTAATATGTGATTGTTTAAACAATTATATAACAAGAATCTCTATAAAGACATGTAATAAATACCTAGTAGATGTACTATTTTTAGAGGAACCATGTCCTGGTTGACCAAAAATTATACTGCATTTATTCCTGTGCTTTGGATACGTGTAGCACTAGGGTATCAATCAATGCAAGAGTGATCAGTTCCATGATCATGATCACCACATGCACGATCTTCTATGTGTTGTGGGGGCATGGCATCACCCCTAGAAGTCGTAGAATCAGTCTCAGGCGACACACTTGGGGTGGAAAATAGCCTAGTGGCTACATGGCCATGCGGGTTTGATGTTGCAGTCTCTCTGATGCTACCAAGACCTTCCGCTTCCCCTCTCATCGATCTCACAAAATTCTACAATGATAAATATGTGTTAATTGCATATATCAAATTACAAAATTTAAAACCAAAAATTGATATTGTTAGATGACATGACTTAACCCATAATTTTCTATCTTAATGCATAATTCAGCTATCCTTTGGAAATCCTCAGTAGTTTCCACCCCAGCAGCGACCAAATCCTGGAACTCCCTATTGGCCTTTCTTAGGGACAATTCGATTGTATGCAAGGGGTCTCTAGAATCAAATATCTCTTCATCACTTATATATTCATTGTTTTTGGTAAATGTAGTGCTAGGAATGGGGCCTTTGCCCCGATCAATGCCTTTGCCACACTCAAGGACTTTGCCACTATCACCACTCCGGCATAATTTCAATAAGAATGTTAGTACATGCAAGAAATATTGAAAAAACAATATATGAACTAATGGAATATTGGCAAATATTATCAAATGAAACATTCACACATACAAATTAGCAAATATTTGGAAATGAAACATCGAGCAAAAATTAGCAAATGGAACATTCATAAATAAAATAAAATTTTGTCACAAATGAAACATTCACAAATTAAGTAATCCCTTTTTGAGTTTGGGTATAATGGGTTTTGTAAAATTCGAGGTAAAATTTGCTGCAACTTGAAGTTCTTGGTATTCTATCTTGTGTGCTACTTCTTGGGAGTTGCGCTAGGCTGGGGAGGTGACTCTTTGATATATCTTGGTTTATTTTGATGGTGATAAACTTGTAAACTCTTTAATTGATTATTCTATAAGAAATGTTGTTGGGTTTTCTTCCAAGCTTGGTTTTGGTTTTTCTAGGATAAATTCTTGTGTTCTTGTGTCTACTGTGCATGGTTAATATTTATAGATCTTGTTATTTTTGTTGCATTGTAATAGTTGAGATTCTCAGTGCATAGTTGTTCTATGATAACTATGGCATGAAACAAAATTTTGCATTGAAATTATAAAACAATAACTATTAGATCTGAGAATCAGAGAATTCAACAAGGATGTAGTAAGGTAGTTTCCATGAGAACAAGTGATAAGTCGGCTCTATCAAATGAAAATTTCCAAGGCATTTAGTGCAACATAAGGGATTTCAATGGAGGTATGTCTATACAAAATTGATTTATGTTCTTTGAAAGGTGAGGAGGTCGGTAGAAGCATTGGATGTCTTTCATATGATGTGTGTCCTTCCAAGCTAATAATGTGAAATTTCTACATTGAGATCCTCAGCTTGAATCGACTGTTGTGGTCTATAACATTGTCTTAAATTCCCATGTTCCTTGGATGTAATGGAAATGATCCTTTTGGGTGTTGCAACAAATGAGGCAAAGTGGGTCAAAAGTTTTTCCAAGATGATTTGAATGGGGCCAAAGGATGGATTGAAGCCCAAACCATTAGAAAGGATGTGCATAACAGATTCAAGGGTGCAATACAAATCCCAAGCTATATGGGATAACTTCATGAATGTCAAATATGGAAGATGGCCCATGGAGAAAGAAAATACATGTTGAAACTCAAGAGAGAGGTAGCATCACCATGTTATAGATTTTTGTTGCTTCTAGTGATTATATCTCCCAAACTAGGAAAACATATTCTAGCACCCCATTTTAGATAACATAAAAACCTTTCAAATGATTTATAATGTGCCCTCTAAAATGTATTGTAGATTCCATTGTAGTTGTTCAAAGTTAACATAAGAGGCACATGCTTCATTCTATCCATGAATTGGTGATATTATGGTTGGGAAATTGTAGGTAAGATAAGAGAGGGATGGAATGAGGTAACCCAAGATTGTAAATGTTGACTAAATTTTTTTAGGTCGTGCTATGCTTGTGTGAAGATACAAGAACACTTGATGTTAGAGGGATAAGTGCAGATGAACGCTAAATATGCCTAAAAGTAAAATATTTCAGAAATAAAATAAAATTTCATCACAAATGAAACATTCACAAATTAAGTAATCCCTTTTTAAGTTTGGGTATAATGGGTTTTGTATCGTAGCAAAAGAAGACATTCCTGGGTCAACTCGATTCAGATTGTAATCAAACAACAACTCTTCACCTGTCGTTATTGTTTTCATCGCACATACAAATATCCTATTACCTTCACACTTGTCAAAAATGAAATTGGGTTCCTATCTTGTCATCCCAGGCCTTGTACTGTTTATAAGACCTGCAATATTCCCTGATGCCTTTGGCCTTCCATCAATATACATAGTCGCTCCTTTATGCCTAGTATTGTCTTTCAACTATATATAATTTGTGGCGAGTGCGTATCTCTGCATACTAGGCATATATTGGACCAGCCTCAACCATACTCCATAAGTGTAACATGGTCCAACATACTCAAACAATTCAACTAATCTGCCATATTTTACCTTTATGTTGTCCATGGAGAATAAACCAAAGCCATGGATGGATGATGGAGCAATGCGATACATCCTCTCATTAACATAGAAGTCGGTGTCCAACTCAGGGAGTTCCTTGGTTACCCACTATTTCAGTAGGTGTTTGTACCTCAAGGGAACCTCGATATCACCTATGCTCTCATCATCATAATAGCATGATCCTCCTTCAGCAAGAAAGAATTCCATGTGCCTACCAAACTTTCTTCTAACCTTTCCACCTCTAGTTGATTTCGCCTTGTAACATGTGTTGGATATGTTTTCCCTTGTCCCTCTCGAAATTTAATCACTCAAGCTGGATGATAGGTATGATAGATACATATTTGGTTGTACCTACACTCCATCGAGGGAGAAGGAAATGTTATACCAACGATATTCATATTATAATATAGCTAAAGATAAACATTGCAAATATAACTTGACATGTAAAAAAATTTCATCTAGGGTTGGAGCCAAACCTTTGAGAAAACACAGAGTATTTCTTCACTCAGTATTTTGGGTAGGTGTTGGGCCAAAATTATCTGGGAAGAAAAAAGAAATAATTTTGAATTTCCCATCTAATTTGTATCCCACTGCTAATTTATGAGAACCCATGAGGGATTTCATCATGCTAGTTAGTAGGTTATATTGTGAAAAGGATTTCTCTTATATGCAGAAGCATTGGGTTCCCTCGATACACCAAATGTTGAAGAAGGTAGTTGCAATATAGATGACTAGAGAAAATGATTGTTATATTTGAGTAGAACAGAGGTAGAAAAAGACCTTATAGAAGTTTCGTGGGTTTATATAAGTTTCATGTTTCGTGGGTTTATATTACATCATGATCTAAGGAAACAATCCTTACCCTTATTGAATTCATGCTACACATGTGGGTTGGAACCAGTGGTAGAAGAACCTTGTTTCCGATGCAATGAATTTTGGTGACAATAATGATTTTGTTCATGGTTCCATTTTGACCATAATTTCAAGTTTTAGTACCTCCAAATTCATCCATATTTTACAAAAACCTAAAATCCACCAAATTGATTAGAATTACCAAAACTTGAAATCCAATTGAAATTGTTGCAAGAGGGTTGTTTTGTGTATATATTGTTTGACTTTGTATTCGGCCATCAGATAGCACCACAAAATCCAACAACCAAGAGAAGAAGGGTTTGCAGCAATAGCTTCAAATAGATGGCACAATGATGCCTGATATTGTTCTTTCTTTCTTCAATGTGTTCATAATTGTTACAAATTGATACCCATAAATAAAAAATTGTTTTTTCCTCCATATGATGGGAAACATGTCAAAATGATACTGACATTATTTTTTAAGGTAAAAGGATGACTCAATTCAACTAGTTAATACAATTCCATATGTAAAGGATAATACAATTCCATATGTAAAGGGTGAGATAGAAAATAATTATGACTCACAAATTTCATTTTAAATTTGAATTGAATTAATGTTTTTGAAAGCGTTCGATATTTAATCATGGCTAGTTGTATTATCTCAACTAGTGGCATATGGTGTTTCATAAATAATGAGTATTTATGCATAGATTCCCTAATATGGAATTTTTTGTGAGAAAAAATCAAAGAGAAGGACTTAAAACTATGGATGCAAAGAAATTGGAAGAATGTGGTAGGGTATATCCCTCAAAATTTTATCTTTAGGTCAAAGGAAGATAAAAACAATATTGGAAGTGGAATTTGTTGAAACAAAAGGAACTACCCAACTCTTGAGTTTCTAGAATCAATCGATGTCATTTTGGTGACAATCAAAGTCGACTAGTAGGTCCACTAAGTAGTTAACTAATTGTTTGAACCAATTAGATGTGGTGTTGACTAGGTTGACTAGTGCTTATGTCAAGACTTAAAACCTAGATCTTGAGTGTGCCTAAGGTGATCAAATTGGAATAAACCTTCCTCATTTTAAGGGAGATAGTTACACTTTTGGGTATACATGTAGATGATCCTATGGATTGGTCTATCACATATGTTCTTTCCATATAGGCTCACATATCTGAGGTAGATTGAATAAATTTTAAACTTGCATATTGAATTAAAGTTTGGAGAGTGATTATGAGTTCTAAGAAAGAGCCAATGGTTTTAAATGGCCACAACTATGGAATGAAAGTATAAGATATGGAAACTTTGTTAACACTAAACCTCTTTAGTAGCTCACAAATTCTATTGTTCTAGACCCTAAAGATGAACACAAGAAATTAATCGTTACTGGGAAGAAGGACAAGTGTATAGGAATCGTGACAACCTACATATATAGGGAGATCTACTTTCATATTAGTAGGATTAACTATCCAAATGAATTATGGAAGAAGTTAAAGAATACGTTTTATAAGAACAACGAAACACCAGGTAACCTAATTGAGAAAGAGTTGATCTTTATTAATCATGTCTCCCTTGAAAACATTGAAGACTATTGGGCTCATGAATCAAGGAGCTTTAGTTGAAGTTGGGTCAATATAGAAAGGATTTTCTGAAGAAGGATGTACAACTTATATAACTAAACTTGATGAATTTAAAGACATGCTATAATGTTTTATGTTCAAACTTTTATGCTAGTTGGGCTTGTAGAATAGATGATGCCAGAGACTATGCCTTTAGTTATTTATGTGGTTTTCTAATTAGGGCACAATAAAAATTTCTTAATGAGGGTAAACTTGAAAATTAGAAACAT
>ML781623.1:554155-580156 GCA_009831015.1 Picea engelmannii | reverse complement strand
CTCAAAAAAATTGTCCACATATTAACTCATTCCTATCACAAGTAATTATGTAAATTAATATTTACCTATATTTACATTGAATAAGAAGTTTAATAAGTTGAAAAAGGTAATGAAAATGTCTTAGTCTAAAAATGCTACAAATTGGTATTTTTTACCACTAAAAAATCATGAGAGAGACAACAAAAGATTTTTGGTTTGAAATTGGGTAAGAATCATTTTGGATTTGATGGAATGGTATATATTAGATGTTAACATTTCACAATCTCCTTGTAGTATTGCACTAAAGGTATTTGAGGTTGTTAAATCTATTTTTGCATTAAAAATGTCAATTTCATTCATTCAAAATCACAATTTTAACAAAAATTGCTTACCAAACTTTGATGATGACAAATTAAAAAAAATTAAAAACATAAAGCATTTAACACTCTTCTTTGTACACATTAAATTAATTAACGCAAATGCCACTTATAACCATTAAATACAAGTAACACAAATACCACTTTAAACGAGCATAACAATATGAAGACAATCTAGACATATCAATCTTGGCATATTATGGTAAAGACTGAGTTCTAACATGGGAGTGTGTGAAGGAATGACTTGTTAATCAGAGACAATGTTTCACACACATAACAATGTTTGACACACATAACTTTGATTGATAAATATAGCAAGTAGTTTTGTATTTTATTTTTTTTGTAAAATTAACTATTCATATACTAATTAGTATACAAAAAGTACATGCTTTCGAAGCTAACTTTCAAACCACTAATAAATATGTGTGTGATGTTCCTTAGTATTAACGTAATTGTCCAAGCTATCAATGTATAACAAAATAAAGATAACAAAGGCTATATTTGAGGCCCAAAACTTAAACCGGTTAATGAAGCCCCTAGACCTCTGCATCTTAGTCTAAGTCTACATATATGTAGACTGGATCGGCATCAATTGGGTCCTCCATAGTTGGCCCTAACCATCTTGAATCTGCTCTGCTCACCCTGCACAAATTCCATGCCCTAAATCTCCATGACCAAAGCTTCATATTTGAAGCCCAAGAAGTCCAATTTGTCCAAGATGGCTTGTTGTTGCACCCCATGTTCTTCCACAACTTGAGCTATGAATGATTTGTTGTGTCAATGCAACTCAATCAATTTGAAATATTTGGTGTCCCTACTTCAAGAAAATCTTGTGTCATGAATTCAAGCCATGTGCTCCACATCAATGTCATCTATAGAGATGTTTTCATGCTTCTCTCTAACCAAATTTTCAATCCTCTCTGCCTCTTTTTTTATTGCAGCATGAAATCTTCTTCGATGTCTTGTTGTGGCTTCCAAGGCTTTTGTTTGTGCTCTAATTGGCCTACTGGAATGGCACCCTTTAATTGCATTTTTTGTGAATCTAATGTCTCCCCCTATTTTCCCCTTTGTTGGTCCCCTTCCACTAATTTCCCATGTGTCTACTTCCCATTCATTATTCCATCATTTTCAGTCACTTCTAGTAACCACAGATAGAGAATAGAGGAATGCGTACCTCCCAGAGTTCCCTACTTCCAACAGGTAGTGAAATGTGGTAATGAATTGAGGAATTTCTACTTCCAGATCTACCTGATACAATGCTCAAAAGGGGAATGCGAACAACCTCCTAACCTGAGCCTACCACTGAGCTATGAGGAGACAATCCTCTTCTGCCAAATAGAGACTCGACTCTTGCCCAATTACAAAGAATACAAACCTCTTTGCCTACAAGCCACAAAGGGGAATGGAATAATCCTTTTACCTCAAATAGAAAAAAGGCAATGAGATAAAGAGGGATAATAAGATTGGCAAACCAAACCAATCATTTGGCAATACTAAGAATAATTGAAAAAACATAGAGGCACCAGCCTAAGAACTTGATCCATACTTACCTTCCCTAAGAGTTATGAACATTTACAGGATTGTTATTCCTACCTAAAATGAATTGTATGTTGTTATCAATCCTTCTCCACTTGATTCCATCATTCGACAAGATGGTCGTGTCATGGACCTACAATTTGCTTGATTTTTTCTTTGTAAACTTGAGTTTCTCCCAAGTTTGTTTCAACACCTAAAGTTGTGCGACACTGCCTTGCCTCCACCACATGGGCTTGACTAGCCTACACCTACTACAACCAAACTATGTCTCTTCACTTGAGGTCGGCCCACAACTTCGCCTTAAGCTACAATCTATCAAATGCAATTAAGTCATATTCGACCAAGTTCATTCAACAATGGGCACAAGTCCAACCATGACCTTTATAACATCCCAACAATACTTTAACTCTTAGCCAATATTTCGATACTTAGCCAACACAAGCAAAGCAAGGAATAATAACATCCAACAATTATAAAAAGTCCACAACACACATGTATGAGTAACATCCAAGGCAAGTGCCTTAACTTTATTATAGAAGAATGTCATAGATTTACAATAAGGGAGTTGTAGCCCACTGCGTGCAACTATATTACATATGTACAATGAATCTAAAATAATATAGCCTTTTGCCTACTGCCCAACAAACTTTCACAATCCAACCCCCAAAACAACCCCAGACCTACCTCCTATAGGTCTTGTCTTTTTCTTCTTCTCACTCAGCCAATGCAATTTTCTGTACTATGCTTAACCCTGAACTTAGCACAATCATAGAGCTCCTTTACACTCTTGATGAATGATCAATGCCATAGAAACTTTTGAGGTGTCCACTACTTATACAAGACTTTTCTTGCACTTGCAAGCCCCTCCAAGCCTAAGTGGACCCAAGTGCCCACACCACTAACTTCAATTGTGTCTGAAGATGCCTCTACCCCCCTTCATGACTTGTATGCCAATCTCCAATGATAATGGTGTGCCCAAGTGCATTCGATGGATGTGTGCTTTATAAGTGTGTCCCGTGACTGCATTATGTGGATACTTGTGCCTAAAGGTACTTTTGTTTTTCGTCACAACCCCCAAGTGTGGAACTGATCCAGGTGGATATCGGTGGCCACCCACCTTTTTCAACTGGCTCAAAACAATTTTCTAGCAATTTTGGCAATTTACTATTTTCAGTAGTTTTTAACTTCTGGAGCCATTTTGAGGGCCCAAATGAAGGTTTTTCGAAATAGAAGTTCTCAATGATAATTGAAGTCATGATTGAGCCCCCAAAATCAATCTCCTCGACAATACCTTTCAAACGAGCTATCACAAGCCTAAAACGGAGATCGTATGCAAAAGTTATGACCCCGGGAAGTTGATGTACTCACTTACCAAAACGGAGCCCACATGATTTTTGGCGGTTCATCTCCTAGGGTTATGTTTTCAGATGTCTAGGGTTTTTGGCATTCCTATTTATTGTAAAAAGGCCTTCAGAGCCTCATTGTAACCATCTTCTTGCGAATGCGAGTAGTCGTCACATCTCTTCTCAGAGATAAGTTTCCACCATTCTAGCGAGTCTTTCACTCTGTATTTTTACAGTCTCTATACATTTCTTTCATTAATATAAATCGTGCATCACTGTGTATTTGTGTTTATGGTTGCATATCTGATACATTTATGTTATATTATTGAATATCTGTGATATCTCTATGCATTTCTTTATTATATCTCCGCTCGCATTTCGTGTCGAAAATAACCCGGATCAGTGGTATCAGAGCAGGCTACTCTTGATCATTTTTTCAGTGCATGTCCCCGACGAGGTCTGAGTATAGCAAGTTGGGTCTCGAGCTTATCTCTCTTGAAGACAATCGCTCTCACACACCTAAGAAACCCTCAATGGTGGAAGGAAAGAAAAACGGCGAAGCAGACGATCCTATTAATCTGTTGCTTGAGCAAGCTCTCATGCGACAGAGGGACAAAATGATAGAGAATTTTTCCCACATCCTTCAACGCCTACCGATAGCATCAAGCGCATCTTCATCAAGCGACCACTTTCGAGGCACCTCGCCTTTCAAGGTACAAGTTAATTCTGATATTCCTGTATTTGAAGGATAGATAGATGCAGAAGCCCTAGAAAAATGGTTAACTCTGCTAGAAGGTTATTTCTCTGTTCACAATTTTGCGACAAAGAAAAGATAACCTCCGCACTCCTTAAATCTCTCCCTCATGTCAAACATTGGTGGGAAACTTACTGGGAGCAAAGTTCCACAGAGGAGTATGGAATATACGAAGCCGATCCCACTTGGGTTTTTTTTGTGGATGCGGTAAAGGAACAATGTTATCGTATTGGCAACTATGAGGACCAGTACATGAGATGGACCACACTGCGGCAAGAGAGGAGCCAAGCAGTTCCAGAGTTCACCAATACTTTCCATACCTTGCGCACCAAGCTAGGTATCAAAGATTCTGGGCGACATTTGGTTCTAAAATACCGTGGGGTTCTACACAGATACATCCAGATTGAAATGGATTTTCTGGACATCTCATCACTCGATGTTGCTTATCGATAGGCTATTAAAATCGTGCATAAACTTAAGCACCACAACAAACGGGAGTTCAGGTATGCAAATTCGCAACATCCAAAGTATGACAAAGACGACCCTAACAAACAGTCTCCCGAAAACCAGTCCAAGACACAAGAAAAGAAGGGTCACAGGAAGACAAAGAAGGACACCAGAAAATGGTGCGATTTCCATAAAAGCCCCTAGCACAACACCGATGAATGTCGCTCAAAACATTCACTGGTGGCCGAGATCAAAGACAAAGAGTCGAACCATAATTCATAATCTGATTCTGAAAATAATGGTAAAGGACAGATCATTGACGCGAACCCCACTGCTATTGTCATGACCGCAACAATTCAACCAGAAGAACCAACANCAGATGTGGGTGAAGGGGACCCCGCTGCATTTTATTGTTGATAGCGGAAGCCAGAAGAACCTCATCTCAGTAGAGGTCGTCAAACAGTTGGGATTGTCGACAACACCACACCCGCAGCCATACAACATCGAGTGGCTTCGCCAAGGACGAGATCTTTGTGTCAGCTAACAATGTCGATTGTCATACGGCATCCAACCCTTCAAGGATGAGGTATTATGTGATGTTGCCCCACTGGATGTCTGTGATGTTCTCTTGGGACAACCATATATATGGAAGCGCCATGCTGTTTATGAGTCTTGACCCCGCAATGTCATTGTTTTTCTAGGGGGTCATCTCTACAGAATACCAGAGGTAGTTCCAACTACTGTTCCACCTAAAAAGTGTTGCAAGGTAGTATCTCATACTGCAAAATTTATCTTCTTCACAATCTGTTTAAAAGGAGAACAGAAGGACACGGAAACCACTACAACCTCACCCCAAACACCTTCTATCGAACATAAGCAAGTCACCAAGGTTGCAGCAAAGCACAAAGATTCCTTCTGCACATCATCCTATCATGTAGCCTGACTTGTTGAACGGCCTCGGCCTCAACAGGTTCGTGACAAACTTCCACAAATTGAGCAGTGCGACGTCTCTAGCAAGGCAAGCAGCTCACCAAGATGCATATTCAACAAATGTTTTTCCCTCTCCCCCTGGAACTCAACGCAATGGAGACCATTCCTTCCTAAGGAGGGAGGATTGATCCAGGTGGATATCGGTGGCCACCCACCTTTTCCAACTGGTTCAAAACGATTTTTTGGCAATTTTGACAATTTATTATTTTTAGCAGTTTTTAACTTCTGGGGTCATTTTGAGGGCCCAAATGAAGGTTTTTTGAGATCGAGGTTCTAAAAAATAGCCGAAGGCATTATTGATCCCCCAAAATGAATATCCTCGACAATACCTTTCGAACGAGCTATCACGCGCCTAAAACGAAGATCGTATGCAAAAGTTACGACCCCGGGAAGTTGATGTACTCACTTACCCAAACGGGGCCCACATGACTTTTGGCGCTTCATCTCCTAGGGTTAGGTTTTCGAATGTCTAGGGTTTTTGACATTCCTGTTTATTGTAAAAAGGCCTTCAGAGCCTCATTGTAACCATCTTCTTGCGAATGCGAGTAGCCATCACATCTCTTCTCAGAGATAAGCTACCACCATTCTAGCGAGTCTTTCACTCTATATTTTTACAGTCTCTATACATTTCTTTCATTAATAGAAATCGCGTATCACTGTGTATCTGTGTTTATGATTGCATCTTTGATACATTTATGTTATATTATTGAATATTTGCAATATCTCTGTGCATTTCTTTATTATATCTCCGCTCACATTTCGTGCCGAAAATAATCCGGATCAATGGTATCAGAGCAGGCTGCTCTTGATCGTTTTTTCAGTGTATGTCCCCGACGAGGTCCGAGTATAACAAGTTGGGTCTCGAGCTTGTCTCTCTTGAAGACAATCGCTCTCGCACACCCAAGAAACCCTCAATGGCGGAAGAAAAGAAAAACGACGGAGTAGACGATCCTATCAATCTATTGCTTGAACAAGCTCTCACGCGACAGAGGGACGAAATGATGGAGAATTTTGCCCACATCCTTCAATGCATGTCGATAGAATCAGGCGCATCTTCATCAAGCAACCACTTTGGAGGCACGTCGCCTTTCAAGGTACAAGTTAATTATGATATTCCTATATTTGAAGGACAAATAGATGCAGAAGCCCTAGAAAAATGGTTAACTCTGTTAGAAGGTTATTTCTCTGTTCACAATTTTTCCGACAAAGAAAAGATCACCTTCGCACTCCTTAAATCTCTCCCTCATGTCAAACATTGGTGGGAAACTTACTGGGAGCAAAGTTCCATATACAGGGTCGATCCCACTTGGGAATTTTTTGTGGATGCAGTAAAGGAATAATATTACCCTATTGGCAACTATGAGGACCAATACATGAGATGGACCATATTGCGGCAAGAGAGGGTCCAAATAGTTATGGAGTTCACCAATACCTTCCATACCTTGCGCACCAAGATGGGTATCAAAGACTCCGAGCAAAAATTGGTTCTGAAATACTGTGGGGCTCTACACAGATACATCCAAACTAAAATGATTTTTTTGGACATCTCATCACTCGGTGTTGCTTATCGATATGCTATTAAAATCAAGCAGAAATTTAAGCACCAGAACAAACGGGAGTTCGGGTATGCAAATCCGCAACAACTGAAGTATGACAAAGACGACCCTAACAAACATTCTCCCGAAAACCAGTCCAAGACACAGGAAAAGAAGGGTCACGGGAAGACAAAGAAGGACACCGAAAAATGGTGTGAGTTCCACAAAAGCCCCTGGCACAACACCGATGAATGTCGCTCAAAACAGTCATTGGTGGCCAAGATCAAAGACAAAGAGCCGAAACCTAATTCAAAAATTGATTCTGAAAATAATGGTAAAGGACAGATCATTGACGCGGACCCCACTATTATTGTCGCGACCGCAGCAATTCAACCAGAAGAACCAATAGATCCTGAATAGGGGGAGCGCCTTTTTCATTCACAGATGTGGGTGAAGGGGACCCCGCTGCATTTTATTGTTGATAGTGGAAGCCAGAAGAACCTCATCCCAACAGAGATCATCAAACAGTTGGGATTGTCGACAACACCACACCCGCAACCATACAACATCGGGTGGCTTCGCCAAGGACGAGATCTTCGTGTCAGCCAACAATGTCGATTGTCATACGGCATCCAACCCTTCAAGGATGAGGTATTATGTGATGTTGCCCCACTAGATGTCTGTGATGTTCTCTTGGGCCAACCATATACGTGGAAGCGCCATGATGTTTATGATTCTCAACCCCGCAGTGTCATTGTTTTTCTAGGGGTCATCTCTACAGAATACCAGAGGTAGTTCCAACTACTGTTCCACCTAAAAAGCGCTGCAAGGTAGTATCTCATACTGCAAAATTTATGTTCTTCACAATCTGTTCAAAAGGAAAACAGAAGGACACGACAACCACTATAGTCTCACCCCAAGCACCTTCTATCAAACATAAGCAAGTCGACAAGGTTGCAGCAAAGCACAAAGATTCATTTTGCACATCATCCTCTCATGTACCCCGACTTGTTGAACGGCCTCAACCTCAACAGGTTTGTGACAAATTTCCACAAACTGAGCAGCGTGACGTCTCCAACAAGGCAAGCAACTCACCAAGATGCAAATTCAACAAACGTTTTTCCCTCTCCCCCTGGAACTCATTGCAATGGAGACCATTGCTTCTTAAGGAGGGAGGATTGATCCAGGTGGATATCGATGGCCACCCACCTTTTCCGACTGGCTCAAAACAGTTTTCTGACAATTTTGGCAATTTACTATTTTTAGCAGTTTTTAACTTCCGGGGCCATTTTGAGGGCCCAAATGAAGGTTTTTCGAGATAGAGGTTCTCAATGATATTCAAAGGCATGATTGAGCCCCCAAAATGAATCTCCTCGACAATACCTTTCCAACGAGCTATCGCGCGCCTAAAACGAAGATCGTATGCAAAAGCTACGACCCCAGGAAGTTGATGTACTCACTTACCCAAACGGGGCCCACATGACTTTTGGTGCTTCATCTCCTAGGGTTAGGTTTTTAGATGTTTAGGGTTTTTGGCGTTCCTGTTTATTGTAAAAAAGCCTTCAGAGCCTCATTGTAACCATCTTCTTGCGAATGCGAGTAGCCGTCACATCTCTTCTCAGAGATAAACTGCCACCATTCTAACGAGTCTTTCACTCTATATTTTTACAGTCTCTGTACATTTTTTTCATTAATAGAAATCGTGTATTACTGTGTTTATGGTTGCATCTCTGATACATTTATGTTATATTATTGAATATTTGCGATATCTCTGTGCATTTCTTTATTATATCTCCGCTCGCATTTCGTGCCGAAAATAATCCGGATCAAGAACGCCCAACTCCTTGAGTTTGCATATAGCCCAAGCACCCAAATCCATAAAAGTCAGTCAAGTTCTCTATGCCACTTTTTCATTCATGCTTAGTGCATGTTTGTGGACAAGGTTTCCCGCTACAACCCTCTTTGCCTTTGCTCACCAAGTTCCCTTCCAAGCTTCTCTTGGTCTAACCAACTAATGCGAGCTTCCAAGTTATGTGGTGTGCCCAATCTAAACAAGGGCACCTGGCATGTCCATGGTGTACCTTGCCAATTGGTCAATGTACTTCAAAACTAACTCTTCTAACCATCAACCTTACGTCAAGTCTATCCATACCAGTTAATGACCACCTAAACAATCATATGACAAAAATACCTGAAACCGTTAAAAATTAAAACCTTATAAATAATGAATATTTAAACAATGTAAATATCACTTCAAAGGACGAAAGTCCTATACTAAATTAACCTAAAACATCCTTGTTATCCCTTTCCAACTCACTTAACCATAATTACTTGCCACTACCACTTGCTACTTGAAAAGACAGACCACTCCCTCTTATCACATCCTTTGACCCTATACATATTAAATGTGTATGCCTATTTTATTAAATATATATATATATATATATATATATGTTAGGAAAAAACTGCGCGTGCACATTGAATGTAATTTACTATGGTTGTTTTGGGCAAGTGAGGACCTTAAAGAAGAATAGCAACACAACGACAAATGGTGAAAACGTGTGCCATATTCCTTTTTTTCCACGAGAAAACGTGTGCCATATTCTTGTACACACCTAATCCAACATGGGAATGTCTTAGTGTGAAAGTTAAAATAGTATTCTGCAAATTTGACTTAATCAAATTTCATACTTAACCAAGTGGACTTAATCCCCTTTAATCAACAACGAATTTCGAATTTCAATTTCATGTGGTAATCAAAGGTGAAATTCGATTTGATTTTTTCGGAAAGCATAGGCATAAATAGTTATAAGAAAGTTAAATGTTTTAATTTTTTTACTTTTTAAGTAATATGTTATTAATAGTGAATAAAGCATTTTTTTTTAAATTGTATTTTGAATTAATGTAATTAATATTTTTAATGTATAAATGGATTTAGTGTCATCAAATATTTTTTTTTTAATTAAACAATTAAATTGTGTAATTTTGTAATGTAAACATTTTTTATATATGATTTTATTTATTTAAAATGATATATGTGGGAGCGGAAAAGGAAAAAGATGTGGAGAAAAATAAAGAATTTGAATGATAGATTGGCGAGGATGATAGGGACAAAGGGTTTTAGGAGAGATGGTGGATTGATCAGGGCACTAGTGAGGAAGAGAGAACCAATAGTTGTTGCAGTTTCGATTGAGCGGAAAAGGAGGATGCGGAGAAAAATAAAGAACGTGAATGATAGATTGACGAGGATGATGGGGATGGAGGATTCTGGGAGAGATGGTGGATTGATCAGGTCACTGGCGAGGAAGAGAGAACCAATAGCCGTTGCAATTTAAAATTCATCATTTAATGGAGTATGTAATCAGATCAGGTAGCAGGTTGAAGGAGCTTGGAGCTGGATACGAAAGTACAACCTTCAGGAAAAGGGAAAGAAACCAATTGGCGGATAGGCTTTCCAAAGAAGCCACACAGTTAGCCTTTGGACAATGGTATGTTGAAGAACACACATCAGCAGGAATTCGAGGATTTTACCACAAACCCTTTCACGACATACATGATACATGATCCTGGATTCTCTACTCTTTTTGCGAGGATAATATTACGGTTTATGTGGCGACACAACTTGTTTTTTCTGATATAGTATTTGTTGTATTGGTGGGATACCCACTATATTGGAGACTTAAATGTCGGTGGTTATTTCAGATGGATATTTTTTTTGGAACTGGTATTATCGACAGACATTCGGTTATGTATCATTGATGCATGTTTTGCATCATCTGGAGGTTAGAATCTTTTTGTTAGAGAATATGTACATAGTTATGTCAAAATAGCTAGTATATATCTGTGCATGTAATTTTGTTATTATGTAATGAAATTATGAATTTTTTCGAGGAAAAAAAATGATATATGTCAAAGTTTTGGCTAAAAATATCAATTTTCTTTCTCATTATTTTGAATAATGGAAAAAAAAACAATTCGTAGCATATTTAAAATTCTTGTAAATATTTATGTACATCAATCGTTAAAAATTCAATAAGTAAATGAGGGTGATCAATGAAGTAATTGGTATCTACTTATTGTAACCTCTATGCTTACTCCAGTATAGTTTGACCCGAGATTATGTGCTAATCACCATTGAGTTGGCAATTACTATTTATGAGTACATGATATATCTAAATTCATTGATGCTTTCAAAAATGCAATTTAGATAATATAAATGGTTGATTTCACCTAGATCGGTGAAAAATACCAAAACTTAGAAAGTTTAAAACCATGGAAAGAAAGTTGCATAGAAATTGCTTGTAAATTGTATAGTGAATGTGTAAATGTGGCACATATTAGGGTGTGTCTTTGATGGAAAATATGATATGTCATGGTGAATTTATTCATGCACTTTTGTGTGCTAACTCTTAAATACATTGATCTTACATGTTGCAAAAACACATCTACCATATATAAGTGGTTAATAAATATGTAATTCATGGGATTTGTTAAATTATGTTTAGCTATAAATATGTGAGAATTTAGATTAAAATAGGGAATCTTCAGTGACAAGCCTAAAAGTGCAATTTTGTTAGTTCCTACCATATTTTGGTAGATACAAATAGATTCTAATAATGGATAAGGGAAATAGGTTCCTAATTCCAACTAAAAAATAAAAATATTAATAGAAAAAAAAAAAAGTAATTCATTTTCATGGAAAAAACTTAATTAAGTTGATTTCACAAATAAAGTATTTATATTTATATGTTTAAAAAACAAAACAATTTTTAAACAATAGAAATTCCAAATGAAGCCACTTAAGAAAATGAATAACAAATAAAAACTTGTAATATACCATAAACATCACTTACTTATATTGGTAAAATATAAGTAAATAAATAATAAAAAGTAACCAATAATCATTCTATTATTGATTTTTTTTTAAGTATGTATGGAAATTATGAACTCTAATTATTTATTATTGTGGAAAATCAAATCCATTTTAATGTGGAGATCCTATAAAGGATCCCTAAAGGTATACATACCCTACTCTTTTTGAATTTGAATTTTGGACCTCCAAAGAAGAAAAGCCTACTCTTAACCATTAAGCTCACTCAAATTATATATATATATATATATTATCAATACTTTAAAAAAAAGTAATATATCCCAAAAAACTAATTATTTGTATATACAAATTATGATAACAATAAAATAAATATTTAAATAAACATCTCAAATCCACTTATTACTCCATGCCAAAGGCTTGGGACTATAGCAATGAATTGCCCTTTGACTATGTATTAGTTTATTGTTGACTTTAAATTTGTGTTATATCCAATGTGTAACTTTAAAAATCAATATATGTATTTTTTTTAATAATAAAAAAATTAATTTTCTAAAATTTAATTGGCTGATATCTTTGAAGTGTTATTGCAGGCTTCACGTCATTCAATGTATAAAATTGATTACACAATTAATAGATTTGACAGTTTGACAAGGAATGGAGGGAGCATGTTGTTTGCCTATATTTATTAAGCCCATGCAAAAATCTTATCTCTTATTATTATATGTTATAATTATTATATGTCATACTAGTGCTCCATTCCACGTATGTTTTTCACCTGGATAAATATTGTATTGCGAAAAGTAAAAATGCAGTTCCGTTCAACTACGGCTCCCCACAATGACCGTGGTAAAGTCAAATCAGCTCGTTTTATTTTATGAATGAGGTAGCAGTTTAATGAATTTATTTTCAGTTTTCTAAATTTTTATTTTTATTTAAAAAAAATAACATTTTTTTTTAAATCACATTTTTAATGTATAAATAGATTCAATGTGATGAAAAATCTGTAAGGTTCTTAAACATATTTATTGAAATTAGTAAAAATCATTAAATATTGAGAGATCAGGCTTATGGTTAAAATTCACTCACTCTTATAACATGTATGGGAAAAAAGATTCTTTTGAGAGTGACTAATGGTAGAGTTGTAGTCGCTCCCGCTCTGCGATTAGGGTTTCCGCACTCACCGCCGCTACAAACTGAGGTCGAACAATGTCTGCCCCGCAGGGGCCCCTGCACCACAGGGAGGGAGTGCCGATCGACATCTCCTATAGTCACGTTGCTGCAAATGAAAGCAATGGAGTCGGAATCAAGAGCCCCACCTTCGAAACACCTCCAGACCTGAGGGCCCAGTTAATGGATGAAGGAACCGTTCAGGACAAGAACATGGACGTCGACCCAGCCAAGGAGAAGAATTATGCAAAAGCCTCAGCTCCATGGATGCCCGGAAAATGCATTCCGCGGGCACCACAAGCACCAAAATATGTGGTCAGCTCACCGCGTATAGAGGAGCAGAAATAATACATGAAAGACAACACCCTGGTGGGAAATTTTTTAGGGCTTTGGCCCTCTGAGCGTGACCTGATTAAATGGATACAGTATTGGTGGAAGCCAAAAGGCCATTATGATCTCCAGCTCGGCTCAAAGGGCTTTTTCACAATCATCTTCCACAATCTTGAGGATCGCAACCGCGTCTTTGATGGAGGACCATATTTCTACAACTCGGCAGGTCTATTCCTAAGATTCTGGACAGAAAAGTTCAACCCCGAAAAGGAAGACTTCGCCCATGCACCGGTATGGATCAGACTATACTCTCTCCCTCAAGAATTTTGGCTGGAAGAGGTCCTAGCTGGAATAGGCAACACCATAGGTATTTATGTCAAATCCTCTGAAGCCACAAAACAACGGCGCTATACATCTTATGCAAGAATATGCGTCTACATGAATATAGCCAAGCCGCTCCCAGGCTCCATTACCCTGGAATATCACGATGAAGACTGGTCCCAGACCATAGATTATGAACACATTCCCTTTCGCTGCAGGAAGTGCCACGAACATGGTCACCTCTTCAGAGATTGCCCTCTTAACGCGGTCCATAAGGATGCTACACCAACAAGCGGCAAGGACCAGGACGGATTCGTACAACCAGCGGGCAGAAGACGGCAAGGCGGACACAAGCAGCTTCCCCAGGTAAGCAAAGACCCTTCCACTAGTAATAAATTTTCCATTCTGCAAGATCAACCAGAATGCTCGACACCTTCTGCTACTGCGGTCACTTCACCCACCCCTGATAATCCCCAGATCGAGAACCATGGTCTTGCACAGCCCCCAAAAACTGCGGACGCGATTCCCATCCCTACAGGCTCGGCACAGGAAATACCAGATACGCAGGGAATCGAGGATGGAGATGAGGATATGGAGATGGAGGAACCTGATCTTGCAGGAGTAGATCTAGAACATCTGGAACACGCTTACCGGCACCAGAAATTATACACCATTCCTCGGGATCAGTTGAGGAAGGTACACAAGGTATTTCTCAATTCCTCTGCAGGATCTTCAGCCCGCGCCAGTAAAGCATTAGGAATCCAAGGTAGCCAGGCAAAAATCCCAAGCAAGAGCCAAAAAGATGAAAAGAAACGGGGCAGAAAGTCCACCAACAAGCTCATACAGGAAATAGGAAACTACATGGTAAATTCTGGTCAGGTCCACCTGATCTCAGACAGTTTTCCTCCTCTCCCCCCTCCCCCGTCCTCATGAAGATCATCTCATGGAACATTAGGGGACTTAATGGACGTAGCAAGCAGAAATTGCTACGCAAAATGCTTATAGCAGAAATCCCAGACATCGTGTTGTTGCAAGAAACAAAGTGCACCTCAGAAGACCTCAATCGACTACTTCCCTACTGTTGGAAACTGGGGAGAGCAGTCTCGATTGATGCAACAGGAACAGCTGGAGGAGTAGCCATCCTCTGGAATCCCAATATCGTGTTACTGGAAAATTTCTTCACTACAAGATGGTCTATCACAGCAGAATATAGACTCATCGGATCTAATAAACCCGGGCATCTCACCAGTGTATATGGGCCGCCCAACCTAAGAGACAAACAAGCGTTTCTTAGAAGCCTTGAATATACATCTAGCTTATTGCACCATGATAAGTGGATTCTCGGCGGGGATTTCAATATCATCCGCAGCTTGGAGGAGAAAAAAAAAGGATCCCGCAGACTAGATCAAGACTCCTGCAGCTTCAACAATATAATAGAAGAACTTCGTCTAGTTGACCTGGAAACTAGCAATGGCACTCACACATGGACAAACAGGCGAACTGGAGTACACCAAATCGCCTGCAAGTTGGATCGTTTTCTTATATCGGAACATCTGATGCTGGAGGGAACGGCAATGGAAGCTACTGTCTTGAACCTCCCAGGATCAGATCACTGGCCCATACAATTATGGATGGACATCTCGGCCACCCCAGGAAAGAAACCCTTCCGCTTTGAACAGTTTTGGCTAGACCATCCCGACTTCCAGGCAAACATCCATGACTGGTGGCAGCAGGCAGCGATCCCTCAAGGCTCCAAGATGTTTCGTTTCCAGCAGAAACTTAAGAATCTAAAGCAAATTCTTAAACTCTGGAACAAACAAACCTTTGGCAGCATTTTCAAATCCCAACATCAGCTCTCAAGGCAAATGACTGAGATACAACACCTAATCAGAGAACAGGGAATGGCAGAGGAGTTGAGAGCACAGGAACTCAAAGTTGCCCAACAGCTTGAAGAGCGAAACAAACAGGAAGAAATACTCTGGAAACAGAAGTCGCGCATTCAGTGGCTCAAAGCAGGGGAGCGTAATACCAAGTTCTTCCATCGCACAGTCATCCAGAGAAGGCACGCCAACAAAATCACGCATCTCATCTCAGAGGAAGGTGAGACCCTTCACTCTCATACTGATTTGGAAACAAACTTGGTTGATTACTTTCAGAACCTCCTTACCGAGCCCATCCAAGATAGACAAGTTGCGATCAACAAAATTACAAGGCATGTACCTTCACTTGTAACTCAGGAGCAAAACGCCGCCCTTCTAAGGCCCTTCACCATCGAGGAGGTGGACCAAGCGATGCAGGAAACCCCCAAATGCAAAGCTCCAGGACTACTGTTGGCCAATGATCAGAACGGAGGTTTGGGAAATCATGGAGGATTCAAGAGTCACAGGAAAAATCCTTCAGGCATTCAATGCCACTTTTCTCACCTTAGTCGCCAAAGAGGGACAGGTACAGCACGCCAGGCAATTCCGTCCTATTGCCCTATGCAATGTAATCTACAAACTTCTCACAAAGGTAATCGCCCGGAGACTTAAGCTGATCCTACCAACAATTATCTCCCCAGAACAGTCAGGTTATGTAGAGGGCAGGCAGATCCTGGACAACATCATTTTAACCCATGAAGTCATCCATTCCTTGCAAAAAACCAAAACCCTTGGTATGCTCCTCAAATTGGACCTCTCTAAAGCCTTTGATAAATTAAGCTGGGATTACATAAGGGCAATGCTTTTAACTTTTGGCTTTCATCAAACCTGGGTGGATTGGATCTTGAATTTAACCTCTTCGGCTTTCTTCTCCCTTCTTGTCAATGGTGTGCCTTCGAAGCCCTTCTCCCCCTCCAGAGGAATCAGATAGGGAGATCCCCTCTCTCCCTTCCTCTTTGTTATCATGGCCGAAGGACTAAGTCGCTCCATACATGCGGCCTTAGATCAAAACCTCCTGACTGGCTTACCCCTCCATGGCATCTCTCCCCCTATCTCGCATAGTCAGTTCGTGGATGATACGCTTCTAATGGGCAGCCCCACTGTGCGTAAGGCCCTCTCCATTCAGGAGATTCTCCAAACTTTCTCTGAGGCCTCAGGACTAGACTGCAACAAAGAAAAATCCCAGATTTTCTTCTTTAATACGCCCCCTCTGATCCAGCATCATATCTCTGAGATTCTAGGCTTCAATAGGAGCTCCCTTCCGTCCAAGTACCTAGGCCTACCTCTGATCGATAATGGTCTCCGGAATGCATCCTGGGAACACCTTCTCTCGTCTTTCTCCAAACGACTTTCCTCCTGGACTTTTCGAGCCCTGAATCTCCCCAGTCGTCTTGTCCTGCTTAAAGTTGTCCTTCAAGCGCTCCCGATCTATGCCTTTTCAGTGCTGGCCGCTCCAAAATTCGTCCTTAATTCCATCAAAGGCCTGCAAAGGAACTTCATCTGGCAAGGTCTTAACAAAGAGAAAAAAATCGCACTGGTAAGCTGGGATAAGCTCTGCCAAACCAAACGACAAGGAGGACTGGGTTTGAGGGATCCATCTCTTATGAACAAGGTTCTCAGCGCCAAAATTTGGTGGCGTTGGCTTAAAAACCCTGGCGATTTATGGGCTAAGCTCTGGAGGAAAAAATACGCCACCAACACAGCTGAAAAAGACCTAATCAGATGGAATGGCGATAATCAGGGCTCTCTGATATGGACAGCAGCCAAGCAGAACAGACTGCTAGTCACTCAGCACGCCTTTTGGGAAATAGGGAATGGGAAGACAACTCTTTTCTGGCAAGACTCCTGACATCAATGGCCAGCCCTGAACACAGAGGACTGGGCACGTGATATCTACCCTCAAGCCATACAGGTCGGTCTGACAACTGTTGCAGATTACTGGCAGGACAACTCTCGGGAGAACACCTGGCGAAGTTGGCATCTGGATAAGGAGCGACTTAACTTGGAGGCACAGGTCGACATAGCACCCCTGCAAGAGGAACTCACCAAACGAAGAATACCCATAATTGTTGGGAATGACACTCTTCAATGGGGCTACAAAACACAGGGTTTCTTCAGCACGAGGGAGGCCTATCAGATCAAAGCTCAGTCAAGGCCCCCACCGGATTCAGAAGTCTGGGGTAAAATTTGGGACCTTAAACACTGGCCGAAAGTCACACTTTTCTTATGGCTAGTCTCGCACTCAAGTATCCTAACTTGGGACAACCTTCTAAAGAGAGGTTTTGTGGGACCTTCCCTCTGAACACTCTGTGGAGAGGCAGAGGAAACCTTAAATCATCTCCTTAATACTTGCACCTACACGGCTCAAATTTGGGATCAGGCAGCGCTTATCATGCGCACCTCAGATCGCCGCAGAGACAGCATACTAGCAACCATTGCGAATGGCGAGATCATGCATTCCACTCTCCCCTCATCAATCGTATTTGGCAACTCTTACCAGGTTTTATCCTGTGGCAAACCTGGAAGGAACGCAATCGGTGAATCTTTAGAGGCACCTCTCTTCCCTGGCATGATTGTTGGCGACAATGCCATCGCAACGTCCTGGAAACACTCAATCTTCAAACCTGGACCGATGCGGACTTAACTTGCCCCCCTTCTGAGCTCTCCATTCTCAAACACTGGACACCTCTCCCCACCCTTCCAACTCGTCCCGCCCCCCCTCCTTCCACCTCCCCCTCGAGTAGCCCTGCCTTGTGGTCTCCTCCTCCTGAGGAGTTTGTCAAGCTGAATTTCGATGGAGCTTCTAAAGGAAACCCTGGAGCGGTGGGCTATGGAGCTGTCATACGTAACCATTCTGGTTGCATCCTTAACATCACAGCTGGGCCCCTGGGATACTCCACGAACAACTTTGCAGAACTTTGGGGACTAATCAAGGGACTACAACTAGCCATCAACAACCACTACACTAAAATGATAGTAGAAGGAGACTCGCAAGTCATTCTCAGCCTGCTACGTCGAATCTTACAGGGAGAAAAACCGGATAGCATCTCGCCCAGCTGGAGATTGTCGCATGGACTACAAATTGTAGCAGATCTAATGCACCCGAACCTGGTTATCATTCCCTCACACGTCAGAAGGAAAGCAAACCAAGTTGTCGATGATTTAGCCAATCTAGGCGTCAACTGGACCGGACCAGACCTCCATTGTAACGCTACCCAGGATCAGAATCACCCTATCCTCTTGTAATGCATACACAAAGCTGGATTGGTAGATGCTCCCCCGGATGGGGTGTCAGAGCGGTTGATGGGGCGAGATCTACACGAGTCCGAGGGGCGGCGTGGCATGGGGCCACGTGATGGGCTTGTGCCGCAGCCCATCAACGTACCCAGTATTTAATAGCAAGTTTAATTCGATGGGAGGGCGCATTAACGCACCAGACCTCTCCTCCTCGCCGTAAATTTCAATGGAGTCACTCGTATTGTTTGGCATTCACCCCTGCACGCAGGCAGTAGAGGCCTTCCCTGTGCAACAAAGGTCAATCCCTGCGCCCCATCGCAGGCACAACCCACTCCTGGTCTGCTCACTTCACCCAGTGCTACTCTTTCTCTTGGTTCGTTGTACTAAATTCGCCATGCCTCGACATCGACCCCGGGGCAGACCAAAGCGGGGCTCCCCTTGGAATCCTCGGAGACCTCTGATAACATCCTCCGATTCAACCTTCGGTGATTCCTCTCCTCCTCGGCCTGCCACGACCATCTCTGTCTCACTGCGAGCCCCGCAGCTTAGCTCCATGGCTATCATCTCACGCACTCCTATCTCAATTCTGCGTCTTTCTCATGATCCCACAGAGCTTCCTTCCAACTCAATGCCTCCAGGCGGCCCTCAGGACAATTGGGGCGCTCATCCCTCTCCTCACGCGGCACCCAAGCGGGCAGGTCCTTGCTACCCGGAGAACATTGACAGAGTCCAGTTTGCAGAGAGCCTGGCCATCTTACAGGATTTGGTATTCAAGCTACGACAAGAGGTCGCAGATTTACAGTTTCGCTTCCAAGCAACGGAGGGGAAGGTGGCCAGTTTCATGAACATTCTCTCCTCTATGCACGAGGCTCTGTTCTCCGCCCCGGAAGACACCCGTCCCACATAGCACCCCGAGGACACTACCGCAGCGGCACAGACCAACACGCAGACTTCAGAGGCAGCAGGATGGAAGCAGAAAGAGTGCAGGGACGACAGCAAGGACCTTGCAGGCACCAACGAAGCTGATGAACAATGGGATTATGGTGTCACGTACATCGAGGAAGAGCCTTGGACAGGCGACCTCCCTGCCACCTGGCCTAACTACAAGCCAACGGTCTAATTTTAATGTATGTCTGTTCACTTAGCTACTATACATGATAGGACAAATAATGCTCTTTCTTTTGATGATAGTTTAAGTTTAGACTTGTTTTCTCAAGGAACTGGCAGGGCTAGCTGGACTGGTTTCCCCATGTTGGGGCAGTCCAGTAACTGTAGCCTGGACCTAGCTGTATTTTGGAACAATGTTTCAGACTTTTGAAGGATCTTAATATAATTTTACCCCTTACTTACAAAAAAAAAAAATTCACTCACTCTTATAAACTGTCGCACGCGCGCCCTTGAGCTAGGTCTGCTGGTTGCCTTTGCGCGCCCCTGAGGCTGTCAAGCCAGGTATTTTGTTCTGCAGCCTTCCCTCGGCCCGATGGAAGCTCCAGGGGACCCCTATCCGCCCCCAGAGGTCCAGGCATTCAGAAAAATGGTAGCAACAGGACCAAAGCGGCCGCCCTCAGCGTCTCAGCAAAAGTTCGTAAGGAAAATGGAATCCATCCCCATGGTGGCTCTGCCAGAGGAAGAAACTTGCAAAGCAGCCCTGAACTTGGCCGAGAGAGGTCTCATAGGCCAGTTTATGGGTCTCTGGCCTTCGCCTAAAACAGTGGAAGATTGGACGCAAAGGAACTGGAAACCCCTGATCAAAGAGGGAGTTAAAAGCTACTTTGTAGGAAAGGGCTTCTTTGTTTTTGTCTTCGAGAACACTGAAGATAGGGGACTGATATTCAGAAATGGTCCATTCTTTATGGGTCCCCAGGGACTCTACTTAAATAAGTGGACTCCAGACTTCGATCCCACTCAAGACGTGCCATCTGCAGTCCCGGTATGGGTCAGGCTTCCACATCTTCCGCTTCACTGTTGGAACCAAAAATCTCTCCAAATCATCGGCAATGCGCTGGGAAAATACATAGATCACGCAGCAAGAAAGGATCAATTTTCGTGTGCTCGAATCTGCGTAGAAGTGGACTTAGAAGAGGGGCTCCCGGAAGCAATCAATCTCACCATAGATGGGTGGACGTACGTACAGGAGCTGGATTATGAGCAAATACCTTTTAAGTGCAGACACTGTCATGGACACGGGCACTTTACAAAGCATTGCAAGAAGAAAATAGAGGAACAGGTAGAAAAACACAATGGGGAATCATGGACCTTGGTTCAGAAAAACACAAACACAAAAAAAGATAAAGGAAAAGGCCAAATGATCGTATCTCACAACAGTGAAAGTAACGAAGAAGAAAAGGATGCAGCGCAAAAGGGAACAACAAATGTCCAGGACAAGCAAGCAAAACAAATAGAAGAGAATGGTGAACAGGCAGAAACCCCACCCTCATTCAAAGTGGGAGGGAAAGAGCTACAGACTGGGGACAATCAAGACAGCCCTTCAAACCCTTCATATGCAGAAATAGCAAAGAAAAAACCTGAGGAAAGCTCAGGTTCTTCAGAGGATGAAACCTTTGAGCGTCCCTCGAAGAGAGCAGGAAGGAAGTCCCGTAAAGAAAAGAGGGAGGAGGAGGCAGAAAGGTTCAAGACACAAGGCATCCAGCTCACTATAGAAATGTCTATAGGTAGAAATATCAGACCAAGACCTCCCAAGGGAGGTTCCAACCCCCCCCCCCCCCCCCCCCCNATCAAGTAAATAATGAAACTCGTCCCCTGGAATTGTAGAGGTTTGGGGAATCCCTCAAAAATAGAAGTAGTCAAGGACCTTTTGAAAGCAGATCCCTCAGATATTCTAATGCTCCAGGAGACCAAAATAGAAGGGGAAGCCCTTCTGGAAATCAACAGATCAAAGTGGAACAAAAGAGCCGGTAAGGCAGTCAATTCAAGGGGGACCTCCGGAGGATTGGCAACTCTTTGGACCGACGACATCTTCCATCTGAATAAGCACTATGAAACTCAACACTGGATTCTAACGGAGCTGAAGCACAACTCAAGTAAGTTAACCATCTCTCTTTTTAATCTATATGTTCTAGTTTCTTATGTTGAAAAACGAGAATGTTGGAATTCCTTATCGACCTATTTAGACAAGAACTCTCCCAGCAACATCCTTATAGCAGGGGATCTTAATATTGTAACAAAAGCAAAAGAGAAGAGGGGAGGCTCCAATAACACAGACCCTATGCTGGCAAAGGTAGAGGAAATTATGCAGTCCTGGGATCTCTTAGATTTCAATCCCATCCAAGGCATCTATACTTGGTCCAACAACAGGGTGGGAGCGGATCACATATCTGCCCGTTTAGACCGTTTTCTCGTGCAAAGCTCCATACTGATGAACAAGAAGATCATCATTACCAAAATTCTGCCCAAACTTTCCTCAGACCATAAGCCAATACAACTCCTCCTGGAAGATGAAGAAGAGCTGGGCCCCATTCCGTTTCGCTTCATCCCTTTGTGGATCGACAGAGGTGATTTTTTAGAGATAGTAAAATCAGCATGGGCCAAGACTTTCTCGGGATCGCCAAGCTATATCTGGGAACAAAAACTGAAAGCCACAAAACAAGCGTTGAAGGACTGGATAAAGAAACCAGCCCCCATCCCTACTAAACAAAGAAGAGAAGCAGTCCAGTCACTGCAAACTTTGCAATCAGATATGGAACATAAAGAAATCACAACTGAGCTGCTGGAAAAAGAAGTAAAAGAGCAACGATCTACATTTCAATCATTCCGAAGGGAGGAAGAATACTGGAGACTTAAATCAAGAAGTCTCTGGCTGAAGGCTGGGGACAGGAACACCTCATATTTCCACCGACAATACAGAGCGAGGCTGTCCAGGAATCACATCGCAAAAATAAAAACAGGGGAAGGCCAAGTCTGCAAAGGGTTTAATCAAGTCAAAGCCGCTGTAGAATCCCATTTCAAAAACTTATATAGAGAAGACACTTTAAGCAGTGAAGAGGAAACAAAAGATCTTCTCTCCAACATCCCGCACCTTATTAGTTCAGAAGATAATGATCCTCTCTGCCAGCCTCCTATCGAGGAAGAAATATCCAATGTAATCTGGTCCATGGAGGCAGACAAGGCTCCTGGGCCTGATGGTTTCTCAATACACTTTTACAAGGCCTGCTGGCATATCATAAAAGATGATCTCCTTAAAATGATCAGGGGGAGCATGAAAAAAGTGAAGGTTGGTGGAGGAACCAACTCCACATATCTGGCTTTAATCCCCAAAGACACCAACCTTGAATCATTTGCAAGATTCAGGCCAATATCGTTGTGCAACGCATCTTACAAAATCTTGGCAAAGCTTCTTGCAAATAGGATAAAACCTCTGCTAAAAAGAATGATCACCAGCTTTCAAGGCGGATTTGTGGAAGGTAGGCATATTCAGGACAATGTAATTCAAGTCCAGGAGATTGTACACTCCAACATACAACGGAACGAGAAAGGAATGCTGATAAAGCTGGACATGGAAAACGCATTCGACAGGGTCAACCGTTCGCTCTTATACAGAGTTCTTCTCTCTTTCGGCTTTTCGTCCCAGTTTGTACAAATGATCAAGGCATGTATAGACAAACCATGGGTCGCACCCCTTGTCAATGGTCGTCCCACTGGCTTCTTTCAGACACAGAGGGGCATCAGGCAGGGATGCCCTCTGTCTCCCTTCCTGTACATCATCATGGCGGACACCCTCAGTAGAAAATTCATTGCAGAAAGGACAGTTGGAAATATTCCGGGTCTCAAATCCTCCATTGGGGCAGAACCCATAAACCACACGCTTTTTGCAGATGACTCACTCTTACTCGGAGGAGCCTCCAATAGAATAGCTCGAGCCATCGATTTGGTTCTAAAAACTTACTGCAAATCCACGGGAGCTGTAATCAATGACAGTAAAAGCGAAATATACAGCTGGAATATAAGCCACCAGGAGCTCGAAGGCATCTCTACCATACTCAGATTTAAAGGTCACGAAAATTGGGAAAGAATTCAGTATCTCGGGCTCCCGATTATCGCTGGTGGCAACAAAAGATCGGTGTGGACGAGCCTCATTTCCAAAATTAAAAACAGAATAGCAGCGTGGGGTGGCTTTTGGCTAACAAGGAGCGGCAAAGTCACGCTCATCAAATCTGTGCTATCAACGATTCCACTATACCAGGTTGCGTTTCTCTTAGCCCCCAGAACGGTAAACGAGCAGATCTCCAAGCTCATCCGAGACTTTCTGTGGCAGGGGGGAAAAGGCAACGAAAACAAAATGCATCTGGTGAATTGGGAGACAGTCAGAAGACCTAAGGCAGAGGGAGGCTTACAAATTCGGAACCCGTCACTTGCCAATTTAGCGCTTGGAGGCAAGATATTGTGGAAGCTAATTGATGATCCCACGCATCCGGTGAGTTCCACTCTGAGAGAAAAATATGGAGTAAACAGATCACTCAGCAATCTCCAGGTTGATAGCACTGCAAATTGCACGCAAATGTGGAAGCTGTGTTGCAAAAGCAACAACTTTTTCAAAAAGCAGGTGTACAAAATTCCTGGCAATGGCAAAAGAACGTCAATCTGGAAGGAAATCATAATGGGTAGAGAACCACTGGATGAAAATGACGAAATTGCAGACCTCAGAGAATGGCTGGAGAGAGCAGGAGTAATCAGACTTTATGACCTTTTGAAATGGGACCATCGAGGGGACTGGGCAGGATGGGACTTTCACGGAGTACCTCCTCGTTTAGCTCAGCAACAATCCATTCTTGTTGACCTGCTGGAGGACGCTGCCCCAGCCAATAGAACCACCAAAGACAGATGGGGTTGGGGCCAGACATGAATTTACACTTCAGCGGCAGGATATAGAGCTTTGCAGGCATCAAAAAACATCAGCCATACTCCGACTTTTTGAAAAAGAGTCCGTGACCAATTATCCATCCCAAAAGTGAACTTCTTTTTCTGGACCCTTATGCACAACAAAATCCTTACGGGAGACAACATGGAGAAAAGGAACATAGTGGGGCCTCACAGATGCGTGCTTTGCAACAACAACTCCGAAACATCTCAACATCTTTTCATGGGATGCACCTTTGCCAAAGAGGTATGGGGGCTCTTTCTTCAGGATTTCCAGATTATTATCCCCCCTCAGAATTCGGTTGCAGAACTTTTTGCCTCTTGGAATCTAATCTACCCCCAGCGCATTCCGTCTAAATATTTCTGGACCAAAATATGGACAGCGATGCCCAAGTATGTTTGCTGGCAGATTTGGTTGGCTCGTAATCAGATGATATTTAAAGAGGAGAAGCAATCTCCGTTGCAAGTGGCGGCAAAAGCCAAGTCCTTCCTCCTGGAAGCGGCACAACAACAATATCTCATAGAGGATCCTTTGTTACTTCTGGAGGAAAAGAGGTGGTTAAGCCAGCTGGTCCCACTTCCAAGTAAGCTTTTTCCATCACCAAAAACAACCAATCTAGAATGGCGAATAAGAGTTGATGAAGTCAAATTTCAGTCATGGTGGAGGTCTAAAAACTTAACCACAATCTTCTTTGACGGGGCATCTAAAGGAAACCCAGGTGCAGCTGGAGCCGGGGGGGTCTTATACTCTCCGGATGGGACTTCAAAAGAGTTTTTCTGCTGGGGATTAGGACAGAAATCTAACAATCAAGCTGAAATGTTAGGGCTTACCAAAGCCTGCCTCCTCGACAGAGAAAAAGGTGTCAAAGATTTACAAGTCTTCGGAGACTCAGAGGTAATAATAAGAAAGCTAAACATGAATACCCGGTTCAGCAATGCCAGCCTAAACAAAATCCTAGAAAGACTGAAGAGAGTCGTACTAGACTTCAATTCGTGCAAATTTTACCACATCTTAAGAGAGTTGAACAACGAAGCTGATACGATGGCGAACAAAGGCAACTCTCTTGTGAAAGGCCTCCTAATTGTAAACAACGAAATCTATTATCAAATCCACTGAAAATGCTGCCCTTCAAAAGCAACTGCAGCTAGAAATCAACATTGTAATAAGGGTCGCCTCGGCAAAGACCCACTTTTCTTTCAGTTAATAAATCCTACAACCGTTTCAGTTAAAAAAAAAAAAATCATTAAATATTTTAAATGTTAACATTCACATAATACTAGCTTAACTTAAAAACAATAATTTTATTAATTAAAAAATTATAATATTAATAAAAATTATAACTCAATTTTATATTAATCCA